>OVAU01001094.1:0-16261 GCA_900406315.1 Biscutella laevigata subsp. laevigata
TAAATAAATTTACAAAAAATTATTTAGTACTATTTATTAATTACACATTTAATTTTTAAAATATAAATCTTTATACTATTAAAATATCGTAATATTATAATTTTGAAAAAAAAATCACCCCGCATATAATGCGGATACAATTCTAATTAATAATAAACTATAAATTTTAAGTTATTCTAGTAATAAAAAGTGTTTACACAATAATTGTAGGAGAAGGTTAACTTAACAAGTAATTAACGAACTTCTAACAACCTCTGACAGACTCTAATTACACGTGTACAATTTTAATATCTGCAACCGTTGGATCTATCTACTACAGATTTCTTTGTTCAACTCTTTCAAACACCCTCGCTGTAACATCGATGAACTTATCCTCAATTCCTTCAACAATCACTCATCCATGGCGATTTCTCACTCTCGGCCTCTACTTCTTCTTATTATCCTCGTATCACTCTTCTTCTTACCTGTTTTATGCTCCACTTCTTTCCGCTACTGTGGTTTGTTCATATTCTCTCTTCTTCGTCTTCCATCAGATTAGGGGTTTTTTGGGATGCTTACTTGAACAACCCCATGTCTTGTCTTGTCTTGAACAGTTCCACAAGATTTTATCTTTAATTGTGTTGCTTGCTTCTCAGATTAGATTTCTTTTGTTCCTGCTTTCAATTCAAGGGTGAAAATTGGTGTGGTTCAAAATAATCTTCGGTGTTCAAAAAAACTTTTAATCTTTAAGTCTGTAAATCACTGAAGCTGAGAAATAAAGGCCTGTCCTTTATTGATTTTTGTGATTAATTGATACTAGGAATCTGTCTCTCTTCTAGGTTATGTTATTACAGCTTTTTAGCAATATATCGCAGAAGAGAGCCACTTTTCACTTAAAAATGGTGTTGGATCCTCTTTTTCTTGTACTATACTTTAAACTCATTTTCAGTTTGCATTAAGTCTTTCTTTGTTAGGAGAATTTTGATTAGGCCAATAACAGATACTGATGAAGTACTTATTTTGAGTGTTTTTTTGTTAGATAAGAGGCTCGATCAAGTAAAGGTTAAAGGTGTGGAGATAAATCCTGATCCTGTTGTGAGGGGTGAAGCAGCAACATTCAAGATTTCGGGTTCTACTGGTAAACAATTACTTTCAAGTTACTTACTTTGCTACAATTTGTTTTCGGCAGTATCTTGACGTAAATCTTTTTGTGTGAAAGAACAGGAGAACAAATCTCTGGAGGAGAAGTAGTGATCAGTGTTTCATACTTTGGGATTCATGTCCATACTGAAACTCATGACCTCTGCGACGAGACGGCGTGTCCGATCGAACCAGGCAGCTTTCTGCTTTCTCATACCCAAACATTGCCTTCCTTCACACCGCCCGTAAGATCCCTCTTTAACACTCTTTTCTAGGTGTTTGATTTTCATTTTGGTTTTATTTCTGTTTTTATTACAAGAATTAGAAACAAAATAATTCGATTACTCGATCGTTTCAGTTAAATTTGGTTCATTTATTGGGTATACGTAATTCAGATTATTTAATATATTGTCTTGGAAAAACAGGGTACTTACACTCTAAAGATGACGATGAAGGACAAGAGTGGCGGACGACTAAGCTGCATCAGCTTCAAATTCCAGATCAGTTTAGGTTCCATGGCTGTCTCTGCTATTTAGTTAAAAAAGTATCTCTCTTTTACTTTCTATGTGGTGTCCAAATAAAATAAAAGCACTTTCAGGCTTAAGTATCAATTCAGTTTGTTTTTAGACGTAAAAAAGAATGAATGTCTAAAATGCCATCAAAATGGAAAGTCGAGATCGAAATGCCACCATTTTATAAAATGATTTATAATACAATTATTTTAATAAGGAAAAATTGTGAAATACGAAAGTGTCCAAGCAAAAGTTGAATAATTTCGAAAGAAAACCTGAGTGAACCCAGTAACTCACCCGCTTCATAAAATAATTCTTTATAAAACCAGAAACAAACTCACATCAATTGGACTCGTTTTCATCAACAATTGGGACTCGATTCTTTCCTTAGACAAAATCGAGCGAAGCAATCCCTAGACAACTCAACAACTCATTTTTACTTGTTCTTGGTTGTTTAGTTGATGAGCTCTGAAATTCGTCAAATAGTCCCTGCAACCGTCATGAGCTTATGAACTCCCTGATAACAATGAGGCTTAAGACGAGAGGAAGAAGCGTTCGGACGAGAGGAGGAAGAGTTGAGACAAGTCGCAATGCAAGACGGAAACAGAGAGAGCTCGAACGAGGAAAAAGTGATCCACCTCTAGAAGAAAGCGACACAATCGCTCAAGAAAAAGCCGCTGAAATCGGAGAAGAAGCCGGTGAAAGTGCCACTGAGTCTGATAAATCCAGGGAAAGAGACGAAGAATCCAATGAGAGTGGTGGAGATGGGATCGATGAAACTGTTGAAGGAGTTACTCGTAGTGGGGAAGAAGCCTCTGAAATCGGAGTCGAAGCCGCTCCCATTGATGTCTGAATGGCCGATCCTCCACAAAACATGGTATATTGTTGGAATGATTGTTGATAGAATTGTGAGAATTGTGTGCGAATTGTGTTGCGAAAACGATTAGATTTTAGGATAATTGGACTAGTAGAGCAAAGTGTGAGTGTTAGAGCGTAGGATAATTAATGGACAACTACTGAAAATGATTGTACTTGCAGGATGAGAATTCTATGATGATGGAACCAGATATTTTTTACTTCGGTTCAGAGCAATACATGAAACACCGCAAGATTGGATCGAGGTGTCACATTCGAGACACTATTCAGTTCATAAAAGATCAAGGTCTGCAAGAATGGTTCACAAGTCATCCCCAGTTTCAACATATTTTCCACATGCCGGAGGAGCTGAACAGAAAGCTAATGGGGATGTGGATGATGTTCCTTCATCTAGCTAGGACCGATTGTAATGATGCCTTATGGTTTGTGGTGAATGGAGACCTCGTGCGGTACTCCATTACAAAACACGGGTTGTTGTGTGGATTGAATTGCTAGCAATATCCTAGCAACTACGCAGATTTGAAAGCTAAGGATAAAGGAGATTACAGTTTGGTGTTGAGGGTTTTTAAACGGAAAAAGCATATCACGATGTCGGATGTGGAAAACGTAATCCAGGAAAGGCTGAGCGGGGAAGACAAGAAGAAGATGGATGTCTTGTTATTCTTATGCAAGGTTATTAAGGAAATGTAAGTTGGCGACACCCATAAACCCATTCTTATTTAAGGTCGTCGATAATTTGGAATTGTGTAGAACTTTCCCATGTGAGAGATACACATTTCACATCTTTTTGGAGGAGGTGAAGAGTATTGAAAAGAAGTTCAAGCAAGGGGTGGTGAAAGAGGGTCATACCTGGACTTTTTCTGGTTTTGTTCTTCCTCTCAAGGTCTTTGTATTCGAGTGTGTTCCTGTCCTTGGACGCAAATTCCGTGAAGATGTCCCGACAGATAAGTATTGTCCGAGGCTATGTAAGCATCGATTCGTCGAGACCAACATGAAAGGATATCCATTTGACGACATCAACTTGGATCTTGGAGCAACCAAGGTAAAATGTGTAAATGTAAATAGTCCTATTATTCTATACTTATATTTGTTGGTAACCGCAGGATATCATCAGCATCCTAGAGCCCGACGAGTACGAGACCTTATGGAGCTCAACATGGAGCCCGATTCCAATGGAGGGTCACATATTACCGATGTTATGGTACGTGGATAAATGGAGCATCTGGTTGTTAGGGGTGAAAAAATATGGTGAGAAGACCTGTTTGACAAGGATTTGTCGGCCCGAGGCATAACGGAGAACGTATATGTTGGAGCTGCCTCTTCTATTCATGCAGTAGAAGGTGATAATGCAAGAGGAGATCTTGGACCCAGTGCCACAAACGCATGGTTATTGAATATGTTGGGCGTTCTCGTTAAACAGTTAGCTGAATTGAGTGAGAAGGTCGATGGGAAGTTTGAGACCGTATGCCAGAAGGTCAAAGATCATGACGTCCGGTTGCGGAACTGTGAGAGCTTCGTGAGGGAGGAGCGGATGCGAATTGTACCGTACAGCAGGGGAATATCGAGAGGAGGAGGCATGGGTTTCAGTAGGTTTTGCGCAGCATCCGTGGATGAAGTCGATCACGACGTTGGTGACAGAGTTGATCACGTGTCGAAGGGACCCGTTGAGCACATGTCGGAGGGAGTTGATATGTCGGAGGAGAATCCCCCACCAGCAAAGAAGAGGGGAAGACCTAAAAAAGTTCAAGTCTAGGTTATGTTATGTTACTTTTGTTAACAATTGTTAATGTTTAGAACTCATGTTATGAGTATGTTTGGATGTTATGTTATTTTATGAACTTTTATATTATGTTTTGAACTTACGTTGCATGGAATTTTAGACAACTAGTCTACTAGACAATAGCAAAATTAAATAACTGTATCAATCAAATTGAAGGCACCTTTTTATATAAATATTTTTTCCTTTTTACCGCGTTTTGACGACGTTCGAATTAACCTCCTTTTGCGTTTTTATATAAATGAGTATTATTGTTCTCCATTAAGACAGATTGAAGACGAAGAGGTATTTCAAGAAAGTAGGCGACATTGTCAAATCTCGGAGTGATGGCG
This sequence comes from Biscutella laevigata subsp. laevigata, assembly GCA_900406315.1. Taxonomy (NCBI): domain Eukaryota; kingdom Viridiplantae; phylum Streptophyta; class Magnoliopsida; order Brassicales; family Brassicaceae; genus Biscutella; species Biscutella laevigata. The sequence goes on from OVAU01001094.1 coordinate 4,617, forward strand.
AGAAGAACTAATGCTGCCACATGTCTCATGGATTTACCCGATCCCCTTATCATGTATATCTCTGTGCGTGTGGCGAAACATTCACTAGGTGATACAAGGAGCCTTGGGATGGTTTGTTCACAGTTAAATAGAAACTTCAAATCTGAAGAAGTTCTGTCGGAGTGTTCTATTGTAGACACTCTGTTTTATCCAAGTTTTCGTTCGCCTGAAGAAGCACAAAGATTTGAACGAATTTTTGAGTCGCTTTGCATGAAGGGAAACAAGCAAGTACTGTACCGGATTGGAGTTTACAATTACTTTGACCCAAGAAGAGTTCAGAGACGAGAGGAAGGGTTGGATCAATTAACCCGATCTGCCAACAATGGTATACCTGAAGCTGAATATGTGCTTGGGCTGATTTTTTTCTGTGTAGGTGGGGAAAGAAAAAGAGAAGGCTACGAGAAATTGGCCAGGCGAATGAAACCCACGCTGTCAGCAACGAATAAAGAGGTGGGGCTACTGAGGAAAAAGCTGTGGGATACTCTTATATGGCGATGTGGAAGAAGGCGAGGGAGATATTAGCAAGTTGTGTGAAAGACGGTTGCGAATGTAGGGAAGAAGATGACACCACAAATACTCTGTTTATGTTAAAGTATGCGGATTTTTGGGTGGAAGATCTCGATTCCTCGGAGGGATAAAAAGTGATGACATCTGTCAAGTATGTTTCTGGTACCGGGAAGCTGTTCATCTCTTCACAAAGAATCCTAAGGCATTTGATCCTAACAGGATGTGAACTATTATCTTTAAGGATTGTATTTATTTATCTAGAACTCTACTTATCTTTATTTTGNAAAGAATCCTAAGGCATTTGATCCTAACAGGATGTGAACTATTATCTTTAAGGATTGTATTTATTTATCTAGAACTCTACTTATCTTTATTTTGTTTATACATCTTGAACTTTGGTTGTTTATCGTTGCAGTCTCTAGACTACTAGAAAACTATCGAGTGATTAAGAAAACTAGACTACTATAGTGATTTAGAAAACTAGACTACTAGACAACTATATTACTAGACAACTACACAAATATCGCCCAATTATAAATGGGATATTTGGAAAAATGGCTTTCGTTTGATGCTTTTTTCTCGATTGAAGAGGAAGTAGGTGGGGAAGTTTAAGAGAAAGAAACGTGTGGAAGGAGGTTTAATAAATGGGATTAATGATTATAGGAAAAAGTAAACGTCTAATCGTAAGACGAAAAATAAATAAATGCGGATGAATTCGTATCTTGAAAGTTTTGTTGGGTTTGGGTTGGTTTAATGCATGTTAATCGAATTCATACGGTTCAAATTGCAAAATCGAAGGATTACAACCGAGCAGACAACTAGACAACCAGACAACTTAGGACATGTACCAAATGACAACTAAGAACTACTGAAATTTCGTAATTACCATAACAACAAAAACGACAAGTACAACACACAAGAACATCCTTTGCACATTCTTCTTGTTCCTCAAAAATAGCTTTGTCATGGTTTCATCGAGATAGACCTGTCTACAGTTCAGCCGCACCATTTCATCTTTAAACTTCGTGTTTTCCTCCTTTAGGTCTTTGATTCCGTCAACTTTTTTGTTCATGATTCAGATTTCTTCTTGGGCATAATCATCCCACCACTTAACGGTATGATGTGTATGTGTACCACCATCCTACACAATTTAACACACAAGAATAGTACAAACCCAGGACAAAAGAGACCAAGAACACACCAAAATGATTACCTCACGTGACTTGCAAGTGAAGTACAATCTCCCCGAATTCACTGGATCGGTGTACGCTACCTTCTTCTCCAACAGAGCACCGCAGTAACATACCGTACGCATTCCGTATTCGAATTCAGCGACGAATTCTGGATCTGGTGGTGGGTCAGATGAATCGCTTGTATAATCATTGAATCTTACCATCTCTTTCTCTCTAACCTTCTCTGTTGAGCTATTTGTCAACGCTTTCTCTGTTTATGAGAGCTCTATGTTTATCTTATCTCTAACTCTCTCTCTCTCTCACCTCCCCTGTATATCTGAGAATTAATAGAAATAGAATGGGGGCGTAACAAAGCAAAAACACAGTCAATCGAAAATTTTGAAAAATTCAAAATTTGAAAAATTTGAAATTTCTCGCCGGCAGAAACGTTTAAATTTTGAAATATTCAAATAACTTAACATAGTTTTCCCCAAGAAATAAGTAGTTCTAGATCCTTAAGATTGTCTTTTGACCATTTTATGGAATCTTTGATTGAACCTACTTATAATCCATTAATTTACAGTTGTCCACATGATTATAATAATTTATTCATGAGTTATAATGTTTGTGTATTAAATTTTTTGCAAAATCAAATAATTCAACTGATTGGCTTCATTACAATCGTCAAGATGGTAATGGTTCCATATAATGTCAAAGATTGTTTACGACAAACCATATACAAAATTCCCAAAATTCAGGATTTCATAAAAAATTTGATGTAATCATCATTCACGTATACATACAAACTTGGATGTAACCATCATTCACGTATTCATCAAAACTTTGATGTAATCATCATTTATTCTTAAATTTGGTTATGTTAATTACCCAAAAAAATGGAATTCATTTAACAATAATCTTAAAAAGCTTAATTAGTGGGGAAACACACGTGCGTTGAATAAAAGCAGCTCGCACTTTATGGAGAACGAGTCGGTTCTTTTTGACGACTAAGTGTACTTGCACTTTACTTGTACATGACTGGTACTTATTGCATTGGGATTAGTACAGTTCTGATTGGATCCATACTCACTTTATTCATTCCGGAATTCTCAATTGTTCCCTTTTCTTTCTTATATCCGATTGTTCCGCTTGCTTTCACTTTCTTTAACTTTTTAGTCACATTGAGCCTATTTTACAAATCTATTATATTAAAACAAAATAAATCTACTACAAATATGTCATAGTGAACTATTTCCTATAATGACTAGACAAATATTTATGTTACATTAATATCATTTCTCAATCAAAATATATCATTTTTTAAATATCCCTAAAAGAATATTCTTTATTATTATTCTAAGATTTAATAATTTAATAAAACTATTTCTCAACAATAATATATCACGATTTTAAAAAAAAAAACATTTCCCTAGAGAAATATTCTTTATTATTAGTTTTTGGATTTGTTAATTTTAAAGAAATATTACGATTTAAGTATATTTTCTTATTTATTTACTATTTAAAAATTGTTACATCACATCACTTACTATTTAAATTTATTGAATTTTAAAAACATAAATTATCTTTAGCAATTTTAAACATTTAGACATCTTTTTTTAAAACCATTTATAAGTATGATTTATAGCATTATAAATTTCACAAATCTAACCATATTTTAAAAGTAATACCAATCTTAACAATATTTTAAAACTAATATCAATCCTAAAATGGTTTAGTTAATTAGATATTACTCAATATTTCCATATAAACTTCAAAATCAAAATATAAATCATGCATAACCTAGAGGCTATATATATATATCAACTTAATAATTTAAAGGGATAATTATAATGTTAATTTCAATATAAAAAATACTCACGGTGAACGCGGGTTCAACTCTAGTTACTTTTAAATCTGATTGGGCCTATTTTAACAAACAAGTCGCATACAAATAGTTAACATACGAGTCGCATATAAATACTCAAGAAATACAAATGAGTTCCATACAAATAGTTGACAAACAGAGTCCCATACAAATAGTTGACAAACCGAGTCCCATACAAATACTTCTCAAACCTAAGTTTTCCTCCATACAAAACACACAAACTTAGTGTACCTGAAACACAGCTGTTACGTTGAACAATTGAAATAGGATGCACAACCGTTGGTATACCTGTATTTCTGCCTTTGACGAGCTTCCCCGACGGATGGATATCGTTTTTCTTTATTACGACCTGGTGTTATGATACGATTTAGAGGTAAGGCAACAATTTTTTTACTTCCTCGGGAACCACCCACATACTCTCATGCGACACACGATAAATGCTTCTTCTATATGCCACCGCCCACATGTTTTCAAATAATATTCGGAGCACAAATCAGTGGGTTGAATTTTTTATGACTACATTCATCGTGAACAATGCTGCAACAATTGCATGGACACAAGGATACTTGTCTATATCCAAACCCTTGCAAGCACAACTTTCCTCTTCTAAATCCACCAAAAAAAAATCCCATTCAGGTCGACAACATTGTACTTATGTGTATAACTGTTGATCTCAGACACCGCCAAGCGTCCTGCAATCACCATTCGCTCGTGCATAATGTTATCCACAAAAGGTACCATAATTTTCGTGTCTGGCACATTACAGGCTACTTCCCTATGCTTGTTAAACCATGAACAAAAATACCAGTATTGTATCGATCAATGGTAAAAGTGCGTACTGCCTTGCCTGTGTAAACACGCTATTTAGAGATTCACAAGANTCTTGCCTGTGTAAACACACTATTTATAGATTCACAAGAATTGCTCATGTCTAAGTTGTACATTTCTCCTCGAAAATAGCACCTCGCCCACTTGGTGATGTCCTCTTTCTCAAGATAGGTTTGGGCTTCCGGCCACGTACTAATCAACTCTGCATACTCTCTCATGAATTCACCCTCGGTATAAGCATGAGCGCACCAGATGAATTTAGCGGCAAGTTCATCTTTCAAGTCTCAGACTTTACCTCTCAAGTTTCGGGACAAATGCCATATACAGTAATCATGGGTTGCAAGGGGATAAACTGTGTATACTGCTCTTTTGATACTTGTGTGTCTGTCACTCATAAAAACCAATTCAGGATGATCCGGTATGACGGTTTTCAGCATGGTTAAAAACCACTCCCAACTAGGGTTATTCTCGCCATCAATCACGCCAAACACAAGGGGGGTAATGGTGACGATTAGGATCCTGAGCCATGGCAAAAACAAGTTGTCCGTCATATCCGTTCTTTAGAAATGTTGCATCCATGACGATGACTTTCCTCATTTGTGCAAACTCTTCGATGCTTGCGCCCAAAGCTATGAATAAGTACTTGAACTTCTTGTTTGCATCTAATACATCTTCCGTCGTAGTTCCATAATTCACTTCCTTCGGCATGTACAAATACAAATACAACATTTTGTAACCTTCTTCGAGACCGCCCCGCACCTCATTTACTGCAAGGTGTTTACCTCTCAAGGCAGTGGAGTACGAGGGTTCCGAACCAACTGCGGTTTTAACCATCCTCCTGATAACTTTGGGAGGCGGTACGTCGTGTTACCCAGCGAAGGCGTCGCGCAAAACACCTACTACAAGTCTTGGTGTGCATCTCCTTCTACTGCTTGAACTCGCAACTTCAATCATAGAGCACGTATGCGTACTTTTGTACACTCTGATGCTTAAATACTTGGATTTTTTTTAGTTTTGCAGCACTTATATACCATCGACAACCTTTACTATGTTGGCAACACTTTAGCATAAGGCGCTTTGTATTCGACTTATACGTGACAAACTGGAAACATTCTTTATTTGCACCTCTCTCAACAAAATTAAGTAATTCATTTTTAGAAATAAATTCTTGACCTTTCTCAAGACATAAACCATCTTCTCATTCTTCGAACTGACTTACTTCGAATACTTCGGAGGTAAAACATCAACATGTTCGTCTTTGTTACTATCCATAAAGCAATCTGAATCCTCTGGTATGTCACCCATATCAGTTTTTGGCGCTTCAATAATCGTCGGCTCGATAAATTCATGTCCCGATTCTTGAAAAAACTGATCGGTAATGGTATCTGAAACATTATCTGGAGCATTTCTCGATTCATCACCTCCTTGAATACATAGGATTTTGTCATCACGTACATCAACATCCTCACCATCTCTGTCATTTCCAACCGCCCCGCCCCCCCATAATTAATGCCAAAAGAGCTTACTCCCCCGATCCCTTATACAATCATCTTTCTCACCTTCCTACTTTTTCATTACCTCCAAATCCAAGACATGGATATACCTTTCATTATCATATGTGGTTATATAACAATAGAGCTCTTCATCGTCAATTACTACTATCTCTCCCCGACTTTGTAATGTTGTCGGCGTGTAACAAAATCTCATGCGATAGTTACCTATAACTATCCCAAACTTTATGCTTATCTTATCCACCAAATCCCGGTACTTTATCTCTTTCAGCCGTGATTTCCTAAATGGTATACCACAAAACTGCTCTCCATTATAAAGATGTATGTTTGTGTTCTTTCTGATAATTCTCCTCCTCATTCTTTACTGAAAAATACAAAAAAAAAACTTAAGTAGGTTACAAAATAACATCAGTTGTCTCATTCATCGTATCTAAAAGTTATCCAGTTGACCTGTTGCTCAGTTGTCCAGTTGACCCACTGCTCAGTTGACCAATTGTCCAGCTGTCAAGTTCTCTTGTGCTCCATTTCGAGCCATTTGTCCCACTTCTCCCACGTCTCAATCCTCGTTTCTTCCATCTCTTAATATTCCCTCATAGACTTCCGTCGAGCTTGTGTCTCTCATTTCTTCCATTTTCTAATTATTATATTTCTATTTTATAAAAAAATTTGTTTACCTGAAATTTCCTACTTTGACCTACAAAAACGTATCACAAAATAGCTCGCTTTCCCGTATAGGTTGTGGAGGGGACGACTGCGAAGAACGTATAAGCTCCTTCAGCTCAGGTGAGGCGTTGTTGGAGATTCGATTTTGCGTTCTAGCTGGACGAGAAATTTTGGAAATTATGGGAAACTACCGATCCAAAATAAGCTCCTTCAGCTCTTAATCGGGTCAGAATCAAATGGTAGTTAATGGGTGTCGGGCGGGTTGGTGGGGTGGGTGGTGATGGGAAGCTTGTTTTTATTATTTTATAAATTGGTCATTAGAGGAGAGGGAAGAGAGGGGGTTCTTATTGTAATTGCACACTTATTTAAATCAACGATGACACTCAAATTCACACTGTGGCAACGAGACTTGTAAACATGTTCAATGTGACATTTCAGCCTAGCACTCCATAAAAAATTGTAATAAAAATAAATAAATTGATTAATATTATGGATTTCTAGTATGTTTAAACATATTTAGGTTTATGCAATTTGGCTTTAGTTTAACTTAATTAGTAGAATTTAATATATCAATTTTTAAATTTATTACTTTTATGAAGTAAAGTTTGATAAAAAAATTTGTTGGTATAATATTTTTTTTCAATAATACAAAAACATTTATTACTTCAGACATGTTTATTTCTTTCAACAAGAGTAGCCCAAGAATTTAAAACCAAACGGATAGAACATTTTATTGTATTTTTATTCGAAATCAGAAACTTATTGGTAAGTTTTAATATTAGACTCGGTTCTCAGATTTGGTTAAACCAAAATTATTATTATTATAGTATTTCATAGCAAAGTTAATTAGATTATACTGATTTATTTTAAGAAATTAATTTTTATAAATGTGATATCCAAATAAAACTAAATATTTTATATAATTTTTATTAGGATAACCAAATCGAATTAATCAAAAACCAAATTAAATATTTTATAAATTATTTTATATCTCTTTGATTACACAAATTTTATACCTTTTTTGAATGGGAAAAATGTCAAGAAAGCATGAACTTGCAATTTTGCTCACTTTTAAGCATGAACTTTTAGATAAGTCATTTTAACATCAAAGTTTCGTTGACTTTCCAATTAAATCCTAAAGTTTTGTTGACTAAGCCAAATTAGGCATGACCTTAACTTCACTAACAGAATATTTAAACTGAGTTAAATCTCACCGTTACATGAAACGACGTCGTTTTGAAAAAATCACAAAAAATCACAAAGTTTCAAATTTTAGCTATTTTAATCATGAATTTTCGTTGACTTTCCAATTAAATCCTAAACTTTCGTTGACCAAGTAAAATTGGGCATGACTTTATATTAGGGGTTGATGATGGGTTATTCGGCTCGGTTCGAGATATTCAAGTTTTGCTTTTATTGTTTTAAAAAAAAAATATGTCTATTTGAGACTAAATTCTATATCGGTTCGAGTTCGGGTTATTCGACACGGTTTGAGTTATTCGGCTCGGTTTGAGTTATTCGGTTTGGGTTGTTCGAGTTTTGGTTTTGTTTGGTTTTTAAGGAAAACATGTTCATTTAAGAATAACCTAAATACAAACCGAACCGATATAGAATTTATTCTCGAATGAACATATTTTAATTAAAAAAACAAAACTTAAATATAAAGTCATGCCCAATTTGACTCGGTCAACGAAAGTTTAGGATTTAATTGGAAAGTCAACGAAAGTTCATGATTAAAATGACCTAAATTTGAAACTCTGTGATTTTTTGTGATTTCTTCAAAACGACGTCGTTTCATGTAACGGTGAGATTTAACTCCGTTTAAATATTCCGTTAGTGAAGTTATCGTCATTCCTAATTTGGCTAAGTGAACAAAACTTTAGGATTTAATTGGAAAGTCAACGAAACTTTAATGTTAAAATGGCTTATCTGAAAGTTTATACTTAAAAGTAAGCAAAATTGCAAGTTTATGCTTTTTTTACATTTCCCCCTTTTTGAATCGTACCCTAAACAAGACTATATGATTCACACATAAACAAAACACTTTCTTAATTTTCCATTGGCTCTTGTAGCTTTGTCTCATGACTTCATCTAACTAGTACAAAATAACTTAGAATCCTAAGAAACAATGTTATATACTCACTACACTACAAGAAACAATGTTATTAGTGACCAGACTTAGTAATGTCTTTCTAGTGTTGCTAATTTGTGATGACTTATCGACCATATAGAGGTGTTCCTCGCTAAGACGTCGGGACATAGCGATAAATATGGTCATTGCTAAATCAAAAGTTTTGACTACTATTTCACGACGAGGAATACAACCGACGCAAAACCCGACTCAACAGGGAAATGTTTAGCGTCGAAATAACGACAACGTGTAGATGCGTTCGAAAAGTATTAACAAAGTTAATTTTTGAGTAACTATTTGGGACTTTTTCCACCGTTTGATGCTAATGTGACGCTAAATTTCGAGTAAAATACTATAAATACCCCTTCAAAGATGTTGCAAATCACAAAAGAAAAAACAATTACAATCTCTCTAGAAAAATCTCTCTTTGAGATGAGGGATTCTTAAAAGTTATTTTTATGACAGAAATGAACACACACTACAACAACCATGTGAATTATCGACTAGATTTAACGACGATATTGTTACATTGTGAAGTTTTAGTGACGGTTTAGAGGCGCAAGTCGCTAACACGTTGCTAACCAGCGATGAAAAACGTCGTCACTAATAAATAGTTATTTTCATCTAATTTGTGATGCTTTAGAAACGATTTAAGACATCGTCACAAACTCGATGGCCTAAGGTGACTTTTAGCATCGATATAGCAATGACATATTGTTTTCGTCACAAAGTAGTAGAAACGTATTTTACTGGGTACCGATGTGAGATTTTAACCACAAAACGCCTCTAAAATATGTCACTAATACTGGTAAAAAATCTCACATCGTTCCAAATACTATGCAAATGACATAATAAGACACTATAAAGTAAGGGTGCAAATAAAAAATAACAAAATAACCTTAAATCTCTATTTGAGATGGAGGATTATTAAAAGTTACATTTAAGAATTGTGTGGATCGTCATTGTTGTTTTTGATGAATGCATATGATATTTTTTTATTTTAGGAGTCTTGACTTGGTTTTTCTATGCTTACAGCCCCTTTTGGATTTTGGCTTCTTTTTTTGAGTTTTTTTGCTTCTTTTTGAATTTTACTGGTCTAGAGATGATATTTCAAGAGAAGAAGCTTTTAGACGTGATATCGAGAAGATCTAAAGAATTTACGATCTGTCATGCTTGGGGTCAATTGAACCTCATCTATGATCGATCCTCACTATGACAAGACCATTGGTTCGATCCGCAAAACTCGGGAACAAAATAAGAAATGATGGCGGGATCGATCGAACCTGGCAAGGATAGATATATTATAAGGATTTCTAGGTTCTTGATTTTAGCGTCGTGTGACACGGGGTTAGAGTTCAAAGGTTAGTTAGGCGTAAGATTTAACGATTGCGACAACGGGATTAATATTACAATAGAAATTGAAGTTGTAGATCTACATTTCCATGACTCGCCTAACAATCTAAGCAGAACCCAAACCCCACCCCCACCCCCCCCCCCCCCNCCTAGGTTCAATTGCTTTCTTATGATTCGATCTTTGCTTTTTGTTCTCTAGTTTTTACAGCTTTCATTACAAACCACCAACTCTCATTGCTTTCCGTCTTAATTATTATTAGATTTTTTACTGTCTCTTCGTGTTAGCCCTTTAGTCTCTCTGGATTCGATTGTGTCATGTTATATACACTTGCATATAGTTATATAGGGTAATACTTGATCACATCATCATGTTTCTTCTAACCTTTTGTTATTCTCGGTTTCTAGAAATTTCTCGTTTTTCTTCAAACGAGATGAAAAACGTCAGGTTCTGAAAAAACGAGAAGAATAAGAGGTTGAAAGAAGTATTTATTCACCCTATAAACAATTGTGATGATTTGCATACTCCTTAAATCTAGATTTTTATAATCCTTTTAATTTTTTATGGCAAATTTTGTGACGACCAAGCGACCATTTGTAAACGAGTCAAAAATCGACCGCTATTTGCGACGATGATCTTATGGTCTTTGCTTGTTTCATGTTGTACATTTGTCTAGATACTGGTTGATTCTAACTTATAATTATTTAAAGATAAGTACAATTCGTACGCCAAAATATTTTGTCGATCTGTGTCAAAAATCAAAGGGGAGGGATGGTAAAACCTAATTCACATCCTATAAAATCAAAGAGCCTTCCTATCATGGAATGAATGATGAAACTCATCTCTATGTTGCAGACTTCTTTGTTGATTATGGAAACATCAATGAGAAGCAAGACAATTAAAGATCGATAAGATATATTATATAATAGTTATGTTTTGAGAATACTACTAAATTGGATAAAATAAAATAATGATTTACAATTAATCATTTTTTGTTTTCAAAAGTATGTTGTAAAATAGTTTATTTTTAAATCGTTTTATTGTAATATAAAATATTTTTCATAAATTTATAGTTTTATGATTTACTAAACACATTTTTTTATAAATTTTGTGATACAAAAGATGTCACAATTTGAAATATGTCTAGCAGACAGTGCTACAATGCATACATACTTAAATATAAAAATTATTTATTACATCCTAGATTAAGTGATGTTAGTGTGAATAAGATATTTGATAGAGCCAAGATTATCATTGGCTCTAGAAGAATCAATTTTAAAATGCCTAATGAGACTATTTTTGAAATAAATGATGCATTGTATTCCCCACCTCTTATAAAAAATTCTTCAGTTTCAGAGTCTGTCGAAACATGTATCATATTGAAACTATGAGTAAAGATGACATTGAATATATTTGCATTATGTCAGAGACTACAAAGAGGAAGGTTAAGCTGAAAGAATTATCATCATTATCCTCTTGATCGTACTCCAAAAATATTAAGATGATTAAAGCATATGTCACTACAAAAAAAAACGTCCATTGATAGCACTCCACCATA
>OVAU01001096.1:0-16253 GCA_900406315.1 Biscutella laevigata subsp. laevigata
TCTGTTGCTAAAACTTCTTTGTTAGATTGGCATGCCCGTTTGGGACATCCAGCTCTACCAATTCTTCGCAAAACAATTTCAGTTTTTGATTTACCGGTTTCTTCAAATGGTTTATTAGCTCAACCTTGCAATTCGTGTTCTATTAATAAAATGCACAAGCTTCCGTTTTCAGTCTCTTCTCTTCGTACTACTTCTCCTCTTGAGATCGTATTTTCTGATGTTTGGACATCACCAATTATCTCGGTTGATGGATTTAAGTACTATGTGATTTTTGTCGATCATTTTACTCGGTATACTTGGATTTATCATTTAAAGAGAAAATCTCAGGTTCAGGATACATTTAAGAAGTTCAAAGCCTTGGTTGAAAATCGATTTCAACTCAAGCTTCGTACTCTCTACTCCGATAATGGGGGTGAATACATTGGGATGCAAGAATTTCTTTCCTCTCAAGGCATCTCGCACATGACCTCTCCACCGCATACACCTGAGCACAATGGTCTTGCTGAGCGTCGTCATCGACATATTGTCGAAACGGGCTTGACTCTCTTGTCTCATGTGTCCATACCGAAAACGTATTGGACTTATGCGTTTGCTACTGCTGTATTTCTCATTAACCGTATGCCTGCACCTATCTTGGATTTACAAACCCCATTTCAAAAACTTTTTGGTCACTCTGCAAATTATGGGAAATTGCGTGTCTTTGGATCATTATGCTTTCCTTGGATTCGTCCTTACCAGTCTCATAAACTCGATGATAGATCGACTCCGTGTGTGTTTCTTGGATATTCGTTAACTCAGAGTGCGTATTTGTGTTTCGATCGAGCTTCTTCTAGAGTCTATACCTCTCGGCATGTCACCTTCCATGAGTCTGTTTTCCCATTCTCATCTAACGCCTTGATTGAGTCTTGTGATGAACCCGCTTTTCCGGTACCACAAGTATCGACTGTTACACCAGCGGTGATCTCCACACTGCCATCATCACTACAGCCACCAGCTGAGGCTTCCCCAGCTGAACCAGACACGATCACTCCACAATCCTCTCTCGCGGATCAACCTGAGCAGCAGCGATCTCCGTTACTTCAGCAGCAAGGTCCTGTTGCTGCTACAGAGGATCAGGTCCGAGATGTCTCTCCACTCGCCGCACCTCCAGCAACACCTTCTGTGGCACCACCGCAACTATCATCCCCTCCACCGCCACCTCAACCCACTCGTCAAAGCACTCGTCAGCGCAAACCACCGCAGAAGCTTAATCTCCTAGTCACTCTCTCCACTGATCCAAACTTCATACCTTCAACGCCTGCTCAGGCATTGAAGTATCCTCACTGGAGACAAGCCATGACTGAGGAGATCAACTCTCAGTTGAAAAATCATACTTGGGACTTGGTAACTCCCAAGCAGGGTACAAATGTTATTGGTTCACGTTGGATTTTTACGATTAAACGACTTGTTAATGGTTCAATTGACAGGTACAAGGCGCGCTTCGTCGCCAAAGGCTATACCCAACGTCCTGGATTAGACTATCAAGAGACATTCAGCCCCGTCGTCAAACCGACAACCATTCGAGTCGTCCTCAGTACCGCCATTTCTCGAGCATGGCCACTTCGTCAACTGGACGTCAACAATGCATTTCTCCAAGGCACTCTTACGGAGGATGTATATATGGAACAGCCAGTTGGGTTTCTTGACAGAGACAATCCTCATGCAGTCTGCAAGCTTCGTCGTGCCGTCTATGGTCTGAAACAGGCTCCTCGGGCATGGTACCACGAGTTGCGGACGTTCCTTCTGGCCTCCGGATTTGTCAACTCTCTAGCTGATGCATCACTCTTCATATACAAATCCGAGGGTGCTCTCATCTACATGTTGGTATATGTCGATGACATCATCGTCACTGGCAATGATACCACGTGCATAAACGGGTTTATCGATTCTCTCTCTCGTCGCTTTTCTCTTAAAGATTTAGGTGATTTAGCTTATTTCTTGGGTGTCGAAGTATATCGCAGTGATCATGGTTTACATTTGGTGCAGACTAGGTATATCACAGACTTGCTTCTTCGGACCAAAATGACCAATGCTCGATCGGTGGCCACGCCAATGTGTACCAACACCACACTTACTCTCACCACCGGTGCTCCCTTGGACGATCCCACCGAGTATAGAGCAGTTGTTGGCAGCCTCCAATACCTCTCGCTAACTCGCCCCGATATTTCCTATGCCACGAACAAGCTCTCCCAGTTTATGCATCGTCCCACCACTGATCACTGGACAGCCGTTAAGCGGATCCTCCGCTATCTTTCCGGCACTCCTACTACAGGTATTTATTTCAAATCCTCGAACCGTCCACTCATTCATGCTTTCACTGATGCAGATTGGGCGGGCAATCGTGATGATTACACCTCGACGGGAGCGTACATTGTCTACTCCGGTCAACATCCTATCGCGTGGTCCTCTAAGAAGCAAACGGGGGTAGCACGATCTTCGACCGAAGCAGAATATAGGTCCATTGCGTCGACTACATCAGAGCTGTGTTGGCTACTCTCACTTCTATCCGAGCTTGACATTGCTGTACCAACACAGCCCGTGGTCTATTGTGATAACATAGGAGCGACGTATTTGGCAGTTAATCCGGTGTTTCATTCGAGGATGAAACACATAGCACTTGATTATCACTTCGTCAGGCAGTTTGTTCAGAGTGGTCAGATGCGTGTCTCTCATATCTCTACCACTGACCAGCTCGCGGATGCCCTTACCAAGCCTCTCCCTCGCTCACGGTTTCAATCTCTTACTGTCAAGATTGGGCTTTGTTCTTCTCCCCGCCCATCTTGAGGGGGTGTATTACAATATGATCCGTGTACAATTACAATACGATCCTTGTACAAAACCCTACTCCTTGTATTATATAAACTATGTCTAAGTGTGAATGATTAAGGAAATATATTAAGATAATAGATTCTTCTCTACTTTGGTGATTGAAATATGAATTGTGTTTGTGGGTTTATTAATATATAAAACAAAGATTGTGTTTGTGTTCTAATATGAAATGTATGTATCTTCTAGCTAGGTTATTTCTTATAGATATCATATACCAAAAGATAAGTCTTTTATATCAATTTGGTGACAATTGCAATAAGTAGCTTACAGTATATTGTTATTGTAATTTATTGAGGAATGCAATAAAAACACTTGTGTGTGTTCGTTTCATTGTTCCTCTATTTCTCACTCAACTTATGCGTCTTGTCTTAACTATGCGAAAGCATGCAAGAAGCTTCTTTTAATTTGATCACACGTATACGTCTCTTTTTTGTTTTGTACTTGGCTAATAATCCAAGTGACTCAAGAATGATATCTAACTTTGTATATAATTAACACTACTTTCGAGCTATTTCTTACCAATATAACCATAACTTATTGTTTCTCGTATTAATTAACGTGTATATATATCCTCATTAGTTAGTTCTAGCAACCTGGAAAATTTATGATGGATAATTAGCAACCTAAAATATTTCAGTGATCAATCTCTTATTGTTATTACACAAACATAATAACCTATATCACTCGATCATACACGTCTCATGGTAATAGATACATGTATCGTCAAATCAAAGCTAGCATTTTCTTAATATAACTTACCTTGATAAAAAAACTAAAATTAGTTGTTTATATGGTATTTAAAATATTATAAAAAATTTAAATGAACATATTATAAACTAACGTTTCTAAATAGTTTAAATTTTTTGGTGTTTTATTTTGTTTTTTAATGTCTAGACCAATTATTTCATGAGGTTTAATTTTGAGTGACCTAACTTATTAAAAGTTATAAATATTTAAATGGCTTAAATTATCAAAAAAATTAAGAAAATAAATATATATTAGTTTCATCACACTTTATTTTGATTAAAGCTTTCTCAAAAATTGATTCTATATAATATAATGAATATTTCTTTTCAAATAACATTAAACCATGAATACCACGTAATATTAAACAACAATAACAATCAAAGAATCAAAATTCAATAGCTTGAATAACATTATAATTAAAAAAACTAACCTAATTCTATTAAATTCCTTAGTTAAACGTAGTGAAAAAAAAAACTTTCGTAAAAACAGACCAAAAAAAAAAAAGTGTTGACAAAAAAAGGAAGAGAGCGTCTGTTCGATAATCCATCCTCCCTTAAGATGCAAGAAAAGACGCGCCTTTAAATTCGCGAAAATATCTCACTAAAATCTTCTTAGGGTTCCTCTATTTTTTCTCTCCTTTTTTGGGGGATTTTTTTATTCAGATCTCGAAGATGATCGATTTCAGTCGAGTCCAGAAAGAGCTCCAAGATTGCGAGAAAGATAAAGATGCTTCGGGTATTCGTGTCTGCCCTAAATCCGATAATCTCACTCGACTCACTGGAACCATCCCTGGTCCAATCGGTACTCCTTACGAAGGTGGCACTTTTCAGATCGATATCACAATTCCAGGTCTGCATAACAATTTCTTCTTCTTTATGCTTTTGATTGTGGAAATTCGAAGACCCCCAAAAGCTTTTAGTTTTCTGGGGACTATTGTGTTGATAAAGTGAAGGACTTTACTTGATTTTTTTGCATAGATTGGATTAGGGCTAAGTGAAATTCTTCTCGATTGCTTATTGTTATCATATCCGATTTTGGTATGCTCATAATCAATCGTTTATTAATTGCAGAAGGGTATCCATTTGAGCCTCCAAAGATGCAATTTTCAACCAAAGTTTGGTAAGAATAGATTGGCTCTGATTCTTGTGTTAATGATGTATTTGCAATTCTCTTGTTGAGATTGATGATGTGAAATAGACCTTAAACCTATACTTTTACAGAACATAATAACTGGCTTTGTATCTATGATGGAGATTGATTCATTGTTATGGATAACTCTTTATTCTCTGTCATGTGGTAAATGTTTGGTTGTATGGGAGATTTGTTTGATAATCTCTTACTGTAGACAGAAGATTAATCTTTGGTAAGGTTTTTCTTTAACGTATGTGAATTCTCCAGCTAATAAGTCCTTTTCTATTGATCGAAGGCACCCTAATATAAGTAGCCAAAGTGGGGCAATATGTTTGGATATCTTGAAAGACCAGTGGAGTCCAGCTCTTACTCTCAAAACAGCTCTTGTTTCAATCCAGGCATTACTCTCTGCACCAGAGCCTAAAGACCCTCAAGATGCTGTTGTAGCTGAGCAGGTTCTAACTACATCACATTAATAATCATCTTCATTTATTGGGCAAATCCATAATCTTCTGATATTTAACAGTACATGAAGAACTATCAAGTGTTTGTATCAACAGCTCGTTATTGGACTGAGACATTCGCCAAGAAATCTTCTCTAGAGGAAAAAGTGAGTTGTTGATATGAGTTTTTGACAAAATAAAATGCAGTGTTTGGTTTGTATACTAAAAGTTTTGGCCGTTGAATGTTGTCACAGGTCAAGAGACTCGTGGAGATGGGTTTTGGAGATGCTCAGGTTAGGAGTGCTCTTGAATCAAGTGGTGGAGATGAGAATCTGGCGCTTGAAAAGCTGTGTTCTGGTTAGGATCTCTAAAAATAAAAAATACAGGCCTCAATGGCTCTAGATATGATATTAATTTGGTTAATAACATTATGTGCTATGCACTTTTTTGGCTCTTTTGCCTGCTGATAAGAATGAGACTGCTTTTAAAATTTTACTACATGCAATGTTTTATCCATAAAAGATCTTATCTTAGTGAATCATTGAGCATGAAGTTTGTCAGGTTAATTTAGTAATCATTCATTGTCTTTTGGTTTTATGATTTTGGTTGGTTTCTGTGGTTGTACCGGGCAGTTTGTTCATTCTACCTAAACCAAACCAATCCAAATTTGTACTTCAATCTAGCTAAATCAAACCGATCCAAAGTTTAACCATGTACCAAGACGGTCTAAATGATTTAACTTTTTGTGCTGACACTGAAATGGAAAACTTCTTATCTAAAACTGAAATTTTGACCAAAACTATGAGGAAAAACTTAATTCAATAAATCTAGGATATAGGGAAACATGTATTATTTCCTATTAAAAATAATATAAAAATTAGGTTAGAATCCGGGTTATGCCCGAATTTTATTATTATTATTATAAATGTTTTACTTAGTTAAATGTTTTTAATTAATTTTATTATATTACCATAAATGTGTTTACTTAATTAAATGTATTTATTAGATTATTCGTTAAATATTTATCTTTGATTGAATTTTTTAAGAATATTTTGGATATAAAAATTGTAGGTTTGACACGTGATATCCAATATCTTTTAGTATATAAGGGGTTTAAAAATATATTAAAATAAAGATTTTTTGCAACACAAATAATAATAACCATTAAAAATAATTAAATGTATATTTGTTGGACAATATGTTTAAAATATTAAATTTTAAAATAAAAAATAACATAGAAAAAGTGTGGACTTGATATGTGAATATAAAAGGATTTTACATAATTAAATGTATTTGTTAGAACTGTTTATTAAATTTTTATCTTGTATACAACAATTGAGTGACCTTTTTGAAAAAGATTTTGGATTCGAAAAAATAAAGGCTTTACACGTGAAATGTAATGTTTATCTTATTGTTTATTTGAAAAGTTAATTATTTATTTAAAACTAAGTGATTTTGTGATTTTGGCGAATTGACGTCGAGCCACCACATACAAAAAAACTCCATTAAACGAATTGCACAAAAGATGTTTTTTGGGTTTAAAAATTTCAGATAATTAAAGTAAATATAATAAAAAAAACTTAATTATTAGTTGAGAAATTCATAAACTTTGCGTAAAAAGAATCAATGTATAGTGGCTATCTACCGACAATCCTAATTATCAGGTTGGTAATTTGATTTCTCGTGGAAACATTTGTGCATTTTCTCTTTTGTGACAATTTTGTTCTGGAACCTACATATTAAATCGATAATAAAAAGGTAAAAAAATCTTGAAGGTATATTTAGAAAATTTGTCTATTTTTTGAGTTTTATGCAAAGTTTTTTTTATTAGTTTATTTGTCTTTCGTCATACTTTTGCTGTTTGTTGTTGTGAGGATGATACTTAACATTTTTGATTTTTATAGATTAGGCAAGGAACTTGCAATGTGTACAAAGTTAGATTTGATAATTTGGAAGCAAGAGAGTTCTAAATTCATGGGTAGAGAGATTCTTGTTCTTCTATTATAAAGCTTGAAGGTTTAGTTGCTTAAGGCTTTCGAGTGCATGTAACGTTCTCTTTGAATTCTCTAATAGTTAGTGTGAATCTTATCTAACATCAATCATATTAAAAATGAAGGAAAGAATCAATCAGATCCACCCAACGGAGCTAAATAGAGAACAGAAGTTGATTTGAAACATTACCGATTGGTTTTTCCTTACATAGATCTCATTCTATTTGGTCGGAATTATTTTGTGGAGATCACTCCACCAAACAAACAAACAAAAAAAAAAAACTCAATTCATCAATGTTCTCAGATCAATTTATCAATTGCCCCAAAAGATTAGAATTTTCAATTCGGGAAAAACTAAAAGAAAAAGATCAAGAACAAGATTAATAGCAAAAAAGAAATCACGAGGAATGGTAGGTTTTTTTCTGTGTTACGAAAAAAGTGAAACAAAAGAGAGACGAACAAATTCTCCCTATTTCTTATTTTTTCCTTTCCTTTTTTAAGAGACCAAAGAAGAAATGTGTGAGAGTTGGGTACTTGAATGATGAGTTTATTTGGATCTGTAACAAGCTCTCTTTGCTGCTCGAACGATATCATCAATCTGTAATTTAAAAAAAAAAAATCATTAGAAGAAAACAACAACAAAAAACAACAAGTCATGTAAAGAAACTTGAACTTGGGGACAAACCTGAGGAAGAGCCAATCTCTCTAGATTAGCTGCATAAGGCATTGGAACATCAGCTCCTGAGATCCTCTCCACTGGTGCATCCAAATATGAAAAGCTCTCCTCTACAACCGACGCACTGAATCCCCATAACCAAAATCAAACACAATTAATCAAATATATTTATGCAATCCAACTGAAAAATCAAATTTGTTTTTTAGGAGTTTGAAGTTAACCATATTTCTGCACAGACTCCATGTTGAGGGAAACCTTCTTCAACTGTTACCAATCTACTTGTTTTCCTCACTGATGCATTGATGGTTGCTCTATCAAGCGGACGGATTGACCTAAGATTTATTACCTTCAAGCATAGATTAAAAAAAAAAGTCTCAGAATTCATGTGTTAGCTTTTAAGTAGGAATAACATGGCAGAGATCTCAAAATCTTCATATACCTCAGCACTTATTCCTTCTTCTGCGAGTTTCTCAGCTGCCTAGAACCATGTACATTCAAAAATATCAGAGACAAGCGCAAAGAGAGACAAACACCGATTTGGTTATGAAAACACAAGAAAGTTGAAGTTGTGCGCGAAAGTAGGAAAATGGCATACCTTTAGAGCAAAACCGACCATCTTGGAGAAAGCTGTTATGGTTACATCTTTTCCTTCTCGTTCAATCTGTTATAAGTTATAACCACAAGAAAGTATTAAAGCTAGATAGACAAAAAACGATAGAGTAGTACCACAACATAAGAAGGTGATAAATATGAATATCAGTACCTTGGCTTTGCCTATGGGAAGACAGAAACTTGAATCAAGTGCTTCTTCTGAAATAGGAAATGATTCACCATATCTGTATGATAGAATCAATCAATATGGGAATGTAGGCTCTAATTACAATGACCAGAATTCTAATTAGGCATATTACTTACAGTAACTCGTTTTCAAGGAAGACAACAGGGTCAGGGTCTCTAATGGCAGCTTTTAGAAGACCACGGGCGTCTTCTGATGAGTAAGGAGTAAGGACTTTCAAACCAGGAACTGAGGCGTACCATGCCGCATAGCACTGCAAAACGTAGAACAGAATTTTCCCTATTGAACATCCAGATATATAGGCACACGAGGTCACAAGCAGTCGTAAACACTGACCAGTTTCAGAATCCTTGTATTTGGTCATGTTAGTTATTCAGTGAATAATAGAAACACTACAGGGAAAGTGATTATTCCTGAATTCATATACGATTATGTGTAGTCATACAGTGAAAAATTCTAGGCCCTTCTCTGATTCACACAAAAATACTTTCTTGTGTGCATTGCCAAGCTTAAGAGAAATCTATTGCACGCCATTGTACTAAGAACCTTGATCTAAACAATCAACCTGAATGCCTCATCTATTTTTGTATCAATGTTAAAGCCAAAGGCAGTTCTTTGACCCTACTTGAATTCCTTATCAGTTTCACAGAAGCTGAAGGTAGAGCTTGAAAAATGCAAAGCAACAAATTAATCATTTTCTTTTGGGTGAAGGACAAGGTATGTTGTACAGAATTTGTGTTAGCCTTTACCTGAGAATGCTGAGCTCCAACACCAGCAGCAGCACCATTGGGTCCTCTAAAGACGATTGGTACATTAATCTGTCCAGCAGACATGTAATTCGACTTTGCAGCAGAATTTATGATATGATCAATTGCCTGAAAAAATTCCAATAGATGTTAGGATACACATAGGGAAATAATATAAAGTCAATGAGTCTGGAAACATATTTGCACTACAGTGCATGCTTCCGTAACGCAACAATGATGCATAATCAAGTCAAAGAAAGGAGGTAAAATGTAAAATTACAAAATAGAACACGAAAAAGCTAACCTGCATAGAGAAGTTAAACGTCATAAATTCGACAACAGGCTTTAAGCCAGCGTAGGCGGCACCAACTCCAATTCCAGTAAATCCAGCCTAAAACAAGATTAAAAGATAACTGTTAGAAATCTTCTCGATCCAGTAAAGAAACTGCACTGTAAGAAATCCAAACCTCGGTGATAGGGGTATCATAAACTCTCTCTGGACCATATTTCTCCAAAAGGCCTTTAGTGATCTATGAGTACATGATAGACCTCCAACATCAGATCAGGGTCAAGGAAAAAAAAAAAAAAATCTGTTTCTCTCAGGTCAAATTCTAACCTTGTAGGCACCTTGATATTGGCCAACCTACAAAAATAAGATAAAAGATGATATGTAAATATCTAATTAGAAATCCGTAATCAATATATCAAACATGTCAGCTACAACTAACCTCTTCACCCATGACAAAAACTTTAGGATCTGCAGACATTTCTTCATCAATAGCAGAATTTAGAGCATCTCTGACTGTCATCTACACAAGGATTTGCACACAAAAAGGTAAGAAATGTTCAAATATTGTAGGAAATTCCATACACAAGGAACAACCTGTTTCAGAAATATAGACTAAAACTGAAGGCCAAATCAGCTTTGTTTTATTAGTCAGCTCCTATATGAAAAAAACTGTGGGCCCTTAGTTGGGATTATACAATGTAACTACATTACTTATAACAATGATGCGAGTCCTTTGAAATCTACAATTGTTGATAACAAAACCCACAAGGGAGAGAGCCAAGGGCCCCTAACAATTCTATGATTATGTATCCTTATGTTTCTTGGAATACTCATTGCTCAGAGTCTACGAAGCCAAAGACATTCAATTTGCTTTGTGTACTCAATGATTATGGCTCACTAAACCCGGTCTTTCAGTGAACACAAGAAACAGGCTAGTGGCGTAGGCCCACATAAGGCAACAGTAAGCCATCATTTCCAAGCAAACATATAGTTTTATAGAAAATCCTAAGATAGCTTAGCAGAAATTAGCCACTCTAATCATCCTTGACTCATAAACAGCTGAAATAGTTGGGGAACGTCGAGAGAATAATCAAATCGACTTTGAAGACGTAACGGAAAAAAATCTAAACAAGCATCCGAAATCGCTGAAGACGTTACCTCTTTTGCACCAGCTGCATAGCTCCTTGCAGAAACCAATGCGGATCGCGTTCTTCTAAGAGACTGGTCACAATCCATTTTCGAAATCAGAAAATTGCGAAATGGAAAAAAGTCCGATCATAGAAATTCCAAGAACAATCTCAAATCGTATCCACACTAAAGAGATAAAAAAGAAAAGGAGTAAAAAGCCTCTTACCGAAGCAGTCAAGCCTCCATCAAGAGCTCTTTGTCTCAAAATTCCCCACATTCTCTCTGACTGTCAAAATAGAAAAATGACTTGTATATGATCAAAACGCTCATAGATCTAACAATTTTCGGAAATCAAAAAACAAAAAAAAACCCACAACGAATAGATCAATCATATTCCATCGAAGGACGAAGGATGCAGAGAAAGACAGTAGTAGATCGATACGGGAGAGAGAAATGATTACCGCGCCGACGAATAAGCGACCGGGAGGTGCAGAGACGGCGGATTCGAAAGAAGAGAAGAGACGACTCAAAGCGTGAGCGAAAGGGCGGTGGTTTTTCTAAACGTAGCTCAAAGAGTATTTTTAGTTAAGATGAAAATATCAGAAGAGTAGGTCTTCTTCATCAACTCACAGGAACCGTACGATTAACCATTATTGTTGATCATCGAATCAATGGTTGACATTCCGTATTTTACCTTTTCTTTTCTTTTTTCTCATCATTATTATTCCATCTATTGAAATTTTAATTATAAAGGCGACGAACCAATTAATTATAGTTTAAATAATTTTTTCTCTATATTCCATAATACGAAAATAAATTTAGATCATATATTTTGACCCATAGATATCTATATATTTCTAAATAATTTTTATCTTAATAACTTTTAAATAATTTCACTTAATTGTATATAAATCATAAGTATTTGATTCAGCAAAACTGAATCCAATAAAAAAGTTTTTTTATAATATTATAATATCTTATTATTTTGATTTATTTATAATATGTTTTAAATAATCACTTATCTACCATTGTATATAGTATTTTAATATTATATCTTTATAGGTTAAGCGCATATGAAAAATATTCGTTTTATATAAAAAAATAAATCTATTATATTAAAACAGAATAAATTTACCACAAATAAGTCATAGTAGACTATTTAATATATTTTAATATAACTCTAACCAACTAGATAATATATTTTAATATTTAGATTTACGTGATATATTTTAATTTAAATCCTAGGATTTATGTTATATATAATTACATGATTATATGATTTGAGTTTAAGTTTTAATAAACTAACAAAATACAAATTTTGAATTCAAATCCTATAAAAATACAAAATCGTATCTTGAATTTACGTGATTATAGGATTTGAGTTTAAGTTTTCAATTCATATTTTGAATTCAAATTATAATAACCTCTCGACCAAGATTTTAGGTTTCTTGGTTACTGTTAGATTAAACTAAAAAATAATAATTTATCGTCCAAGATTTTAGGTTTTTAAAGTTACTATTAAGTTAAACTAGAAAATAAAATAGATCGTTCAAGATTTTAGGTTTTACAGTTACTGTTAGGTTAAACAAACAATAAAATACTATATCTAATTTTTTGAAACAATTAAATAAATACTATTATAAATTACACGATTTATTAAAGAAATTATCACAAAAACATTTAAATTTTTATCAAACATTTATCTTTTTATATTTTATAGACTCTAAATATAATAATTTAAAATCTGCTTTTAAATAAATTATTTTAAAAATCAAATATAGTATATAAAATATTTTGTGTTGATATTTGATTTATCCTTTAATTAACAAACAAAAAACCTATAGAATTATATCAAATATTTATTTCCTTATATTTCATAGACTCTAAGTAAAATATTAGAAACAATTAAATATAAATAAAACCAAAATTCTTATAAAAGAGTTTTCCGATGATAAATCTAAGATTATTTAATATTCTTAATAAAAATAATATTTTTAATATAATCCATAATATATTTTTGCTTTTAGAATATTATCTTTGTAATACTAATTCTAAAATATTTATAAAATAAATAAAAGAAAGTATAACGTCTAACGGGTTAACTCGCATGTAAAACTATGGTTAAATTATACATATAGTTTTGAAAACCAAACAATTCATATTACCAACTAATATTATTAATCAATACACTATTTTAACATTATATAAACTTTACAAAAAACATTGTTCATTACGATTTATTATATATAATATATCTTAAATTGAAATATCAAAATTAAAATTGAAAAATCACACTCCGCATATGATGTGGGTACAACTCTAATTACTTATATTTATGTAAAAAAATAAAGAGGGTATGTTACATATTAAAAATAATCAAATTATTTTAATATTCGATCTATTATTTTAGCTAGAAAAAACATATGAGAATTATCTAGAGAGATAAACTTTAAAGATTTTAGAGTATTGTATTCAATCGGTGTGAGTAGCGAGTTCTATGAAAACAAACATTGTTCGTTGTACCAAAGTTCGAGTTTTAGTTGAGGTCGAGTTTGGATTTTGAGTTCATATTTGTTTGTCTAGTCCTAAACTTTTCACTTGAAAAATGAATAAATTCCTCTAACACTAATTTAACTTATCCGAGACAAAAGAGGAAGAAGAAGAGGTGGTACAAATTCTGAAAAAAAAACAAGAGTCTCTTGAAAAACAAATCAATGTAAAAGATGGAGACATACATAATTCATGTTTTTGGATCAAACTCATTGGCTCGATTTTTGTTGCACGAGACGAGACTGATTGTTTCCCATGCATCCTCCTCCACCACCACCTGCATAACATGGTGCAGTCACATTGGCTAAATACTTCCTCGACAATCCCATTCCGAATCTTCTTCCTCTTCTTTCCCTTTTCTCCTTCTTCACAACTATGCTTCCTTCCTCTTTTGGCTTTGTGGTGACGCTTTCCGTATCCATGGACTTTCTTGTGTCTTCTACATCTTTCTGATCTACAATAAGAGAATGAACATATAATGAAGAACAACAATAAAACCTATAGTTTAGTTTTCATAAAAGGACGTGTGTTTGTTTTACCTTCATCATCATCAGAAGCAACATCAATACAATAAACCCTAAAGCTTGGAGATCCATGAAATATCATCCTCTCATCAAAGTTGCTCGTTCTTCCTTCTTCATCATCATCATCATCATTAATGCTATTGTCATCTCCTTCCTTCTTGNAATATCATCCTCTCATCAAAGTTGCTCGTTCTTCCTTCTTCATCATCATCATTAATGCTATTGTCATCTCCTTCCTTCTTGATGGTCTCATCATCATCATGATTACTGCTATTGTCATCTCCTTCCTTCTTGATGATCTCATCATCATCATCATCATCATGAGTTTCCTCAACCTCTTCCTTTGTTTCTTTAACATCATCTGATCTTGATGAAGAACTCTTCTCATAATTAATTACCTCTTTATTCTCTTCCACCAATTCATCAAGCGTCTGATCAGCCACCTTAGCCGATGACTTCGAGCTTCCATCATTCTCCTCCGTCTCTTCCCCGTCCTCGGAAGAGCCATGTCGGAGAAGCTCCTTTGTTGACAACGTCTGGCTTCCTTTCAAGACGTTTGCATGACTTTTTTTCTTCATTTCCTCTAACCTCCGTCGGAGAAGAGGACGCATTCCCGACGCAGGAAGGGGCACATCGCCGCTCTCAGCCGCCCTCGCCGCTGCCAAACCTCCCAACCTCGAGCCACCGCAACCCATATCAATAAATTAACAAATAAAAAATGGTGTAATAGCAGCCACCACAGAGATCATACGGCGGCGAATGGGAGGCTGGTGAATTAATGGAAGATGATACTTAGGAATCGGAGAAGAAGACAGGAGAGAATGTGAGATTTGTTATGGGTTTTATTGGTTAATTAGTTACAAAATATTTGCTAAATTTAGTAAATAGTGATTTATTTAGGCAAATGCATGAGTTGGTTCTTGTCTAAGTGACATCTTCATTCTTGTTGTTAATGTTTGACTTTTGCAGATAACTTTGATGACTAAATTTACTGTATTGGTCTAATTATGTTGTCACAGGAAAATTCTTTTGTTTCAATCACAAAGTTTATTAGGTATAAAGTTAATGTGGCGTGTTAGTTTAAACCGAGACATGTCAATTTTATAATTGTGAAAAATTCAAAAAGATGGTCTTCGTTTTCATTTAGATGTTGCCTAACATTCTAACCAATACTAAGATGCCTTTGGCCATAGTCTCTTTAGATAAGGGATCAAAAGCTGATAACTAAACCCCTTTTCCGGCTGGTCTTCACCGGCTTTGAACAACTTCTTCGCCATCAGACTCGTCGGACACTTGCTCATCCTCCTCCATCTCTTCCTGATCATTGTTCTCTTCCTTCATCACTACCTTCACCGCTCTCCATTTCCCTACCTCACTCTTAAAACCACAAAACATTGACAAAACATAATTAGTTCGAGACTATTACAAAACAAACACACCATATGTAAAAAGTCGAATGTGTCTGAATCAATACCCTAGGTAGAGAGGACGATGACCACCTTGAGGAAACAAGTCGAAACTCGTACATGATCCATGGAGTTATTGTTCCTTGAGGTCTTTCTCCAATAAAGAAAGAAAATGTCTTTCTCCTTCCTTGTAAATGATTACAACCTCCTCGATCACCTCTTTCCATTACTTCTTCTTCTCCACACTCTTCCCAATAACCAGATAACGTCTCTCTTCCTTTTGTCTCTCGCTCTTCCTTCTTCAGAAAGTAGTACACTTCCTTGTTCTTCTCTCCTAAACAACAATGTGTAACATACAAACATTCGATTAGACCACATTATGTGATATTGTAGTTTAGAGAGATTAGTTTAGAGATTAACCTAGCAAGTCCCAAGGATCAAGATTGCAAGAACGGAGCTCAGGGAGATCGAAGTCCATCGGACGGTGGAGAACCTTCTTGGCAAGATACTCGAACACAAGATCTTCGTCATCAGGATCAAACCTAAACCCAGGAGGCAGTCTCATCCTTCGTCCGTTCATAGCGAATCTCTGTGCAGATATATCCATCAATCTATATGAGTGTTTGGTTTTAGGTTGTTTGTATAGTTTATATATATAAGTCATTAAGTCTTCACCTTTGGTTTTGGCAAAAGTGGATTCTACTTTTTTTTCCTTTATATACTTTGGGATAAATATAAAAATTATTGAAACATAACTCGCACTGGTCTTACTTTTGTTAAATAGAATGCGAGGATCGTGTGCTAATAAAATCGTTGCGCATGTACCCATGCAGTCAACATTGATAGGATCTTATATAATAAGATAATGTTATAAATAATTGAGATTTCTTCTTTTGACATGTCATCTTTCCTCCTCTTTTCTATCCTCTCTATAAAATTCAATAAGTTAATGAGTTTC
>OVAU01001097.1:0-16246 GCA_900406315.1 Biscutella laevigata subsp. laevigata
CATCAATTCCATTTCTACCTTCATCCCTTTTCACCTTCACGACCAATATCTTCATCTCATCATTCACGGCCCTCTTCCATCATTCCTTCGGTTACTCATTTCAACTACTCCTCTTCATTCATCCTTCAGCTCATCTCTCTACCTTCATCCTCACGGATCTTCCACTTTCACCATTCATCCCCAAAGCTTCCGCCTTTTTCCCTCCTTTCATCCCATCCGTCGCTACAAAGCTCAAGATCCCAACTTGAGCTTCATCTCCTCATCTCCTTCGTTACTGAGTTTGGACGAGTCTTGGGCAGGGGTGTATCACTAACTCTCCGAAACCAAGGAATGACTCGAACAAGAGGAACCTTCAAGGGCAAGGAAGTTGCTACTGGTAGTGAAACGTGAAAGACACAGAGACAAGATCGTCCGGGTAACCAAAGACGAGCTTCTACACCAGAGAGAGACAAAATGAGCAGGGTATACAGTATTGGTGACACAACTGCTTACGATATTCTCAATGATAGTGCCCTTAAACCTTGCAGGATCCAGATTGTGGTAGAAGACAGATCCGTTAAGATCCCGATTGGAATTCTGGAAGACTTACCAATCCGACTAGGAAACACAGAAGTACCTATCGATTTTATCATCCTAGAAATGGAAGAGGAACCAAAAGACCCCCTCATTCTTGGCCGACCATTCTTAGCTACATCAGGAGCAATCATAGACGTTAAGAATGGAAAAATCGATCTCCACCTAGGAAATGATGAAGTAAAGCAATTCAATATGAGGGAGATTTTGAAGAAACCCTCCATGTCTGCCGAGATCTTCAGAATATACATCATATATAACCTGACTGAAGAATACATAGAGGACTTCTCTCAAGAAGACATTCTGCAAAAAGCACTCACTGAGGAAAGAAGTCAGGATGAAGTTTTTGGAATTCAGATTGGGACCATGCTAGATCTGCAAGGTGGGAACTACACTGAGATTGAAAAACCTATAGTTGAAACTGACTGGAGTGAACTTAAGGCGCCCAAGCTCGAGCTTAAACTCCTCCCTAAGGGGCTCAAGTATGTTTTCTTAGGGACAAACTCTACCTACCCGGTAATTGTCAATGATGATAAAATCAACTGCCTGGTTAGATAGCTAAAGCGTTTTAGGAAGACTATTGGTTACTCTCTAGATGATATTAAAGGGATCTCCCCTTCTTTGTGCATGCATAAAATACATCTAGAAAATGAATCCATGTCCTCAATTGAGCACCAAAGAAGATTGAATCCGAATTTTAAAAAGGTAGTAAAAAGGAAATTTTAAAACTCTTGGATGCTGGAATAATTTACCCGATTTCGGACAGCAACTGGATCTCTCTTGTGCACGTTGTTCCAAAGAAATCTGGAATCACAGTCGTTAAGAATGATAATGACGAGCTGGTCCCGACTAGAACCATAACGGGGCACAAAATGTGTATAGATTACAGAAAATTGAATGCTGCCACCAGAAAAGACCACTGCTCTCTCCCTTTCATCGACCAAGTGCTAGAAAGACTATCAAACCACCCATATTATTGTTGCCTCGATGGGTATTCTAGATTTTTCCAAATTCACATTCATCCGGAAACTACAAGAAAACAAGGGAAGAGACACTACAGGAATCGTGGCTCTATAGTCGCTCTTAGCCATTTAGCGACTCCAGAGCAACTTTTTTGTGTAGTCGCTCTTTTATCGTCGCTAATTTCAAAAGTTGCTAAGAAGTCGCTCTTTAGGTACGGATGTGCGACTGCTTTGTGGTAGTCGCTCAAGAGCGACTACGGAGAGCGACTTCTGATGATTGCAAAACAGCAGAGTTGCAACGTAGTCGCTCCAATTTGCAACTACACAACCACTAGTCAACGATGTAGCAAATGGAGAGTGACTTCTGACGATTGCAAAACGGCGGAGTTGCAACGTAGTCGCTCCAATTTGCAACTACACAGCCACTAGTCAACGACGTAGCAAATAAGGTAGATTTTCTTATTATTAGAAAATGGAGTTGCATCGTAGTAGCTCTTTATGGTAGTTGCAACACAGTCGCTCTTATGAAAAGTTGCACTGGAGTCGCTCCTTATGGTAGTTGCACTTTGGTTGCTCTTTCGGTAGACGCTCTGTAGTTGCTCCTTAGCATAGTTGCACCCTAGTAGCTCTTTTTGGTAATTGCAACACAGTCGCTCCTATGTGAAGTTGCACCGTAGTCGCTCGTTATGGTAGTTGCACTGTGGTTGCTCTTTGGCTTTGTCGCTCTGTAGTTGCTCCTCCTGGTCGTTGCACTGCAGTCGCTCATTTTCATAGTTGCATCGTAGTCGCTCCTTGTTGTAGTTGCAGTGTAGTTGCTCGTAAAGGTAGTTGCTCCGCAGTCACTCTGCTAGTCAGCCACGACAGTCGCTCTGCTACTGAGCCACGAAAGAGCGACGACCCCTTCCAATATTATTAATATTTAGGTTTTTAAAACGAATTTTTAATATAATTAAAATTAATTATAGAATAATTAAAATTTATTATAAAATATTAAAACTGAAATAAAAAGTAATAATTAAAATAAAATAAAAACATTAAACAAGAGTTTTTAAGTTTTTAAAAAAGAAACAAAACCGACTAATCATCTCTAGGGGTTTATCCTCCTAAATTCGTCAAGAACTGGTCGGAAACGTCAGCGACGGGTGGCTGCAGCAACGAAGGAGGAATGCTCGGGTGGGTGGTCTTGAGGAAGTCCAAGATAGCCGCCAAGTGGGACTGAGTGGCTTGGTTTTGTCGGGTCAAACGAGCTTCAACCTCCTCACGACGAGATTTCTCAGCGCTAAGCTCATCAATTTGTAGTTGAGCGGAATGGAGCCGGCTTGGGTGGATTCAAAGGAGGAGGAGCTAGAAGAGCCTCCTTGTGTCCCAAGGCCGTCTTTCCCCACAAAGACTGCAAACTCCGTAATGACGACCTCGCTCGTCAGCAATAGTAGACTATAAATATTTTAAAATATAATAGTTAGCTTAAGTATTATTTATAAGGAATAAATTTTACAAAAAACTTTTAGTTTAGTTAATACCTGAATGAATAACTCGTTAACCTGCTCTGGAGTCAGCTTTGGAGGGTGGAAGGTGCCATCTGACGCTTGATCGGGATCGTGCTGACTCATCTTCTCCTGGCGCTTCCTCTCAAAGGTCTTGGCCACGTTCTTCGTCTTCAAATCGACGAACGTCCCATCTGGCCGTGTATTCGTCTTCCGGAACACATCACTAAGATTGGTCTGTCTTCCGGTTTGACGCGTCTACAAGAAAAATTCAAAAATTATATTAGAAGTTATATTTTTTTATAAAATAGCAAAATTAATAATGAAAATAAACTTACCAATTCTTGTTAAATTAGAAGATAAGATTTTTGGCCCGCCAAATGTTTGTGGGGACCGATACTATCGCGGTTGGAATTTCGAGAGTTTGAAGCATTAATGCTCCTCTCTCGAGCTTCCCGGGTGTCCCAGTGCTGCTTCATGATATGCCACACATCCTCGGTAATCCACCTCAGACGCTTCCCTTTTTTCTTCTACCGGGAGACATTTCCATTCATCCGACGGACGCAGACGGTGTCAAACTCCTCGCGCACCAATCCCGTAATAGCCGGGTCCTAGGTATGGCGTTGCTACAATTTTAAAAAACTTAAATTAGTAACCGTTAAAACAAATGAAAGATAAATAAAAAAGTTAAAATAAATTGTAAATATACCGCAAATTGGTTGAAATATCAGCTCTAGACATGGGAAGGAGTTACGGTCCAACTGTAATATGGACCGTCAAACTTGTCCTTCAAAATAATTGAAATGGCCCGGTTAAGCAAGCCTTCGTAAACCTACACATTTTTTAAAGAATTTTGATACTCAAAATAAATTCTAAAATCATTATAAAACNCCCGATTAAACCTACACATTTTTTAAAGAATTTTGATACTCAAAATAAATTCTAAAATCATTATAAAACAACTTAATAATTCCAAAACCAATCTAATAATTTTAATAATCATTCTAATTTCTAAAATCATTCTAATTCCACCTAATTGTTCCAAAATCATCCTAATAATTCTAATGATTATTAAATTTAAAATTACCAAATAGTTTTTAGGTTCGGGTCCTCGGATGGCACATGAGAGAGGATGAGCAAGCGTTCCCGACCCGGCATACGGAGGAGCGCCTCCAACCGAGCCTTGTAGTCCATGGCCGCCGCCTCAGCCGCCAGTGGAGGAGTCTGCTTCGGTAAACTTGGGATCTCCAGCGTCGGAAAACCCATCCCCGGCGAAGATCCTAGCCATTATTGCATCCGCGCCATCGGTTGAAATGATTGAAACGGGAATTGGTTCATCGGAGGTGCCGGGAACAGGGTTGTTTGAATCAAAGGGCGAGGGGTCGCCGGAGATGATCCGACGTCGGCGTGCTAAACCCACGTCATTGTGGTGCCCAATGGGGGCGAATTTCCGATGCTCCCCGATGAGGCACGACTTCCTCCACGGCGGATTTGAATGGTACTACCACTTCCCGAGAGAGATTTCAAAGTGAAATCGCGTGAAAATGGCGGAGGAGGAAGAGATTCATCGAAGAAGATGATACAGAGGAGCAACTGCAAGTAACGTGGCTCCGCAATTGCTCCTTTAATTAGTTGCTCCGTAGTGGCTCTTTAGCCACTTTAAAGCGACTCTGAATATTTTCGTAACCGTTAGGCGGCAATACAAAAATTCGGAAATGAAACGAGTCGCTCGGGAGTGGCTCTTTTGAAACCCTAGAGCGACTCCTGTTAATTTTCAGCCTTTTACGAGATTTCTCAATACCAGGAATCGTATAGAACACATAAAGGGGTGGCTCCAGAGTTGCAAAAGAGCAACTCCCTGGTTGACCAAATGGGCTTATGTCATTTATTCGGGTGAAACACACCAAGTGGCTCTGTAGTCGCTCTTTTGCAATTCCAGAGCCACTACAAAATAAGAAAAGGTATTTACCAGGAGTCGAACCCTGGCTTAGCGGGAAGGAAAAACCAAAATGCTGAGTATCGAACCAGTGAGCCATATTGAATAATCTGTCAATGGTTTACATTGAAAATTTATAAGTTTTTTTTTTAAATTTTAATAACTTGAGCGGTTTTTGCAAATATAAACCCGTTGTTCTACATCAAATAACCACATAAGTCTATTGTTGCATATTTAAAAGTGTATAAACCATGACATTTGGAAAAAAATTAAAAACTTGAGAAATTACGAATTCCAACAACTTGAATGAATAAGGTTTCTTGTTAAGTGTAATGCTTATGTTATACTAATCTTGTAGTTTTCGATGTTACAATTTTTTTTATATGTTGAAAATTGAGAATGCGTTAAGGTTTATGAGTACAATATAATCATATAGTATCTTGAACCGATCCAATTGACGGAAATGGTCAACCAAATTAAAAATGTTCCTCGGAGTGGCTCTAGAGTCGCTCTTTTGCAACTCCAGAGCCACCAAATAGGGTTTAGGGCTTGGGTATGTTATTGGGTGGTGGCTGTGTAGTCGCTCTTTTGCAACCCCATAGCCACTATATAAGGGTTAAGGTTACGTTTTTTCACTTCTAGTGGCTCTGGAGTCGCTCTTTTGCAACTCCAGAGCTACTTTTTAGAGTTTAGGGCTTGGATATACTGTGGTGTCTCTAAAGTCCCTCTTTTGCAACCTCAGAGCCACTACGTTAAGGTAAAGGTTACGTTAATTCACAAGGAGTGGCTCTGTAGTCGCTCTTTTGCAACTCTAGAGCCACTACAAAATAAAGAAAAGAAGGTTTTCACCAGGAATCGAACCCTGGCTTAGCGGGAAGGAAGAACCAAAGCGCTGAGTATAGAACCAGTGAGCCATATTGAATAATCTGTTAGTGGCTTACATTGAAAATTATATAAGGTTATTCTTATGTTTGAATAACTTGATCGTTTTTTGCAAACATAAACCAGTTGTTCAACATCAAATAACCACATAAGTCTATTGTTGCATATATATGAAGTGTATAAAGCATGACATTTGGAAAAATATTATACTGCGATTCATACATTTATTTGAATAGAGAAGATTTACAACATAATTTCATTGTTCATCATCTTCATCTTCATCATCATCAGAACTCGATAGATTGCAAAGAAATTGATCATCAGGTTCTTCATCTTGAAGTGTGAAAATGATATCTTCTCTTGCTCCTGATATATCTGCTAATTTATCCACGTCCACCTCCTTAATCGTATTTATTTCAACATCAGCGTCGGTTTCTGTTGCAGAAGCGGCGTTAGTACGTCTTTATATGCTCCGAAAATATTGCCGCGCGGAATGACTTTCATAACATTGAGCCATGATTGCTTAAGTTGTTTTGTGCACGGGTATGGTACATTGTAGACATGATCGCTCTGAGAAGCTGTTTTATACAAAACTTTAATAAATACAAAAAAATTATATGTAAAAAAATTATTATAGAACTTAAATAACTAGTAATTATCGAATATAAAAGGCTCATATTTATAGTATTTTCCAGATGCAAGTACGTCAATGACACCCCATTTTCTCTTTCTCGTTCCTTTACCTTATGTTAGGTCATACCACTCACATTTAAAAAGTGTGATCTTCAAGTTCACCAATCTTGCATATTGTAACTGCATGATATCTGTTATGTTTCCATAAAAATTAGCTTCATCAGATTGATCCGCATAATTTTCTCCTCTCACACATATCCCATAGTTATATGTTTTCTTCCGAAATCCGTGGTTTTGGGTATGAAACATATATCCTCTCGTATAGTATATGGGCCAAGTAGTTGCTTTATTAATGAGACCTTGAACTAACTCTTGAATCCATATTGGAAACTCCTCGATTATCCCATTTCTAGTAAGAACCTGTCAATTGGTGCATGGCATATTATTTTAGAACGGGATCATATATATGATATATTTTGGGTGTAATCAATGTATACTGCTTACATATTGTTTAACCCAAAAAGGGAATCATGCGTCTCTTTTCGTAGAAACTCCATCTTCAGTTAATGTGGGAAACATGAAACGAATCTGAGCTTTGATCATGCTATATATAGTCCATAAAAACACAGAACATGATAAACTCCATATTCAGTTATTAATTAGTACTAAGAGAATCGCAAAATATACCTCTCCAGTGGCCGAAAGTAATCACAATTACGCAAGATAAATGCGTGTGCGCAATGATAATCTCTATCAGATAGCCATATCTCCTGACATCTTCCACTTCCACGTCCTACGTGTCTAAAAATAACTGGTACATCAGCAATAGGATAAACAGGGACTTCACCTTCATCAAATCTTGTTAACCTGTATACATGCATAAAGATAAGTTCATGTTTTTAAAAAATATTTACTAAAAATATTATCGAATTTAAATACCTTGATTTTGTTGTTGTATATTTGAGGCAAAGTATTGCTCAGAGAAATAAGAAATTTCATCATTCACATACGATTCCACGATTGATCCAGCTGCATATCGTTTGTTTTTCGCCTTACTTTTCATTTTTTTGAAAAACCTCTCAAATGGATACATCCACTTGTACTGTACAGGCCCACCGAGTTCAGCTTCGTATGGAAGATGTACTACAAGATGCTCCATTACACAAAAAAGCCAGGTGGAAAGATCTTCTCTAGATTGCATAAAATGATGACGATGTTCTCCTTCATCATTTGAACACGATTTTGTTGGAGAGATCTTTATCATAAGTCTCAGAAAAAGCTTCCAATTCCTACGAATAATTCTATAGGTTCGGTAAGTATATATACAACTTCACAGTTTTAGTATAATTACATAATTTTCATTTAAAATTTGCATACCAGATAGTGCTAGATGTGCGTTTCGTGGTAAGAGTTCTGTAAAAATGAACGGCACCAACTGCTCCATGAATACATGACAATCATGACTCTTCATACCCGTAAACTTCCCTCCATCCAAATCTACACAAGTGGCTAGATCTGACGCATATCCATTTGGGAATCTAACCTTATTTTTGACACATTCCAATAAGCGTTCTTTGGCAGCTATAGATAATCGGAAGATAGGGACATGAGATCTTTCACGAGAATCTAGATGCAGCTATTTCCTTGAACAAAATATGGCCATATCCTTTCTAGCTTTCTTTGTGTCTTCTGTTTTGTCGTCATTGAACATGCTGTGCAAGATGTTATCAAATAAATTATTCTCTATATGCATGACATCCAAATTATGTCGTAGATCTAAGTCCTTCCAGTATGGCAACTCCCAAAATATGCTTTCTTTGTGCCAATTATGCGTTTTACCGTATCCCGGCTTCTTAACCTCGTGACCGTTCCCACCCCATTTAGATGTTGTCCGGGGATTAACTTGCAAAATTCGCTCGTCAAACACTTGGGCACCTGTCATAGATTCAGGTGGATAATCTTTAAGACCGTGTTTCCCTTTCATAGAATTTGTTTTATTCTTCCGTAATGGATGATTTTGAGGAAGAAATCGCCTATGCAAATCAAACCAACACCATTTCGTTCCGTTTGGCAGCTGAAATGTCTTTGTATCGTCCATGCAAATTGGACACGACAATCTACCGTGGGCCTTCCATCCCGAGAGCATACCATATGCCAGAAAATCACTGATCGTCCACATCAGAACCACTTTGACGTTAAAATTAATTCGCGATGATATATCGTATGCCTGAACTCCAGTTGACCAAAGCTCTTTCAACTCATCGATCAGAGGTTGGAGGAAAACATCAAGACTTGCTCGTGGATGCTTCGACCCAGAGTTCAAAATCGTCAACCATAAAAATTCGGGATTCATACACATACCAGGGGGCATGTTATACAGAGTCATAATCCCGGGCCATAGAGAATGATTACGTGACATACCAAACAGGTTAAATCCATCCGTGCACTATCCGTGGTAAACCTTCCTTGCTTTTCCAGCAAAGGCGGAATGTTTTTGCTGAAAATTTTCCATTCCGCTCCATCAGATGGATGAATCATTGTGCCCTCCTCTGACTTGTGCTCTGCGTGCCATCTCATTGATTTAGCATTCTTCTCCGTCTGATACATTCTCTTTATTCTATCCCCGACCGACAAATACCACATACGACTATATGGTATTTAGCCCGTCCGTCTCTACGCTTATACCTTGGTGCTTGACAAAACTTACATTCATCCAATGATTCATCTTCTTTCCAGTATATCATATAATTCTCGATACATACGTCAATTGTATGATATGGGAGAGCTAAATTACGCATCAGTTTCTATGTCTCGTAATACGAACCCGTCGCTTGGTTATCCTCCGACAAAATCCTCGAAATAAGCTGAGTCCAACCGTCTACGCATTTCTCCGCCATATTAAAATCTACTTCAGGTTCATGTACTGAACCGCTATAGATAATTGTGAGTCCCCTTCATGACAACCATCATATAATGGATTTTTTGCTGCTTCCAACATGTTGAAAAAATTCATTGTCTCCTCATTTGGACGTTCATCCTCGTTTGGTTCTACCGGGTTTTGATGATTACCAAGATCATTAATATGATCTTCTTGGTTATCAAAGGTCAAACTTTCATTAAAGGCATCATGAACCATCTCCACATATCACCCTTATTATTACCCATATCCTGTTGCTGATCATTAAGACTTGGTTGATCAGTATTGACATAAGAACTAGTTCCTAAATCAACATTCAATTCTTCCCCATGTCTATACCATACGTAATAATTAGGCATAAATCCTCTGCTTAACAAATGCTTACAAACTTTAGGTCTCGGGAGAAATTTTTCGTTATTGCAACTAACGCATGAACAGTAAAACTTACCCCCACTGCTTTGAGCAATTGGCTGGTTGTTTGCCATGTTCATGAATTCTGCAACTCCCGCGTAAAAGTCGGCGAAAATGTTATTCGTCTCCTCATCCAGTATTCGGTACATCCACTCCCTCGATTTCCAATTATTTTAAGGATTTGTCATTACTCTTTTTTTCTCACTTTCTTTCATTTAGAAATTACGGAGATCATGGGGCATTATATAGAGAAAAGAGCGAGTACGAGTGCAACTACGACGACTTTTTAAATGTGCTATAACCATTTATTTGCAACCCATGAGCGACTCCCATGCAACCACTTGACCGCAGTGGCTCTTAAGTCGCTCAAAGAGCGACCACGTTGCCACCACTTGTTTTTTGCGACTTCGTGAGCGACTCCTCATCTACGACTGGGCTTCTAAGTTCTTTTGTATTGGCAAAAATTTGCCACTCCTGACATGTAGTTGCAACGTAATTGCTAAAAGAGCTCCTACGATGAAATAGTTGCTCTTTAAGGACTTTTTTGCGACTTTGTGTCAGTAGTTGCTTAATAGTAGCTCTTTAGTGGCCAAGTAGTCGCTCAATTTAGTAACTCCCACCGGAGTCGCTCTCTGTACTCGCTCTTAGCCTGTTTTCTTGTAGTGGGATGACCAAGGAAAAACCACTTTCACATGCCCTTATGACACTTTTGCATACAGAAGGATGTCATTCGGGTTATGTAACACACCAGCTACTTTTCAAAGATGCATGATGTCTATCTTTTCTGATTTGATAGAGGAAGTAGTTGAAGTTTTCATGGATGACTTCTCGATGCATGGTTCATCTTTTTCTGCGTGTTTGTCTAATATTTGCAAGGTTTCAAGTGTTGCGAGGAAACCAACCTGGTTTTAAATAGGGAAAAGTGCCATTTTATGGTAGAGATGGAATTGTTCTGGGTCACAAAATATCAGAGGAGGGGATTGAGGTTGACAAAGCCAAAATCGATGTGATATTAATGTGGGACCTCTAAATTCTGTTAAATGTATTATAAATTTCTTGGGGCATGCACGTTTTTACAGGAGATTCATTAAAGATTTTTCTAAGATTGCTAGGCAACTGACGAGGTTACTCTGTAAGGAGACTGAATTTAATTTTGATGACGAATGCATGCATTCGAAAGCATCAAGAAAGAGCTATAAGTGCCCCAATTGTGCAACCACCAGACTGGAATATCCCTTTTGGAATTATGTGTGATTCGAGTAATTACGCAGTAGGAGCAGTCCTAGGCCAGAGGAAGGACAAGAAGCTGCATGTAATATATTATGCCAGCAAAACTTTGGATGAAGCTCAAACTAAGAATGCCAAGACTGAGAAAGAGTTGCTAGCAATCGTGTTCGCCTTTGAGAAGTTCTGATCA
This sequence comes from Biscutella laevigata subsp. laevigata, assembly GCA_900406315.1. NCBI lineage: Eukaryota > Viridiplantae > Streptophyta > Magnoliopsida > Brassicales > Brassicaceae > Biscutella > Biscutella laevigata. The sequence continues at coordinate 11,216 of OVAU01001097.1, forward strand.
TACTTAGTGGGGTCCAAGGTAATAGTCTTCACAGACCATGCTGCGCTGAGACACCTCCGGGCTAAAAAAGATGCCAAGCCTAGACTGCTTAGGTAGATCCTCTTACTTCAAGAATTCTATCTTGAGATTAGAGATAAAAAAGGGTATTGAAAATGGTGTAGCAGATCACCTATCCAGGCTGCTAGTGTTCGATGAGGTACCCATAAATGATTCATTGCCAGAAGAACAACTTATGGCGCTAGGAACCCTCAGCTATGTCAAAGGACCTTTGGGCCCAAGTTATGACGTGAGGTTGATAGCCATCATTCAGTCTAAGGAACCATGATATGCATATATAGTGAACTATCATGAATGTGGAACTGAGCCACCAGTACTTAAAGGATATCATAGGAAAAAGTTCTTGAAGGAAGTTAAAATGTATTACTGGGATGAACTATATATGTACACCCTGAGTGAGGATGGCTTATATCGTAGATGCGTAGCATAAGAGGAAGTCGAAGGAATCCTAACACACTGTCTTGGGTCAACCTATGGAGGTCACTTCGCAAACTTCAAGACGGTTGCAAAAATCCTACAAGCAGGTTTTTGGTGGCCTACTATGTTTAAGGACACTCATCGATTCATAGAGAGATGCGACGCTTGCCAGAGGAGGGGGAACATCAGTAAGAGGAATGAGATGCCTCAAAACCCGATAATGGAAGTGATTTGCATGGTTTTTGTTAGGTTTTAGATCATCTCTTATGCTCATTTTGTATAGTTTAGGTTGCATTTAGAGTATTTTAGGATTGCATTTGTGCATATTTTGCATTTCAGGTGATTGGAGAGGACTTAGCCAAGAAAGGGGAGCATTTAGGACCAAGAAGATCAAGAATCAACAAGATTTGCAGCTGGATCGGACCACTGGATCGGGCAGAATCTGGCCGATCCAGACAGAAGAAAAATCCAATCTTGGATCGGCAACTGGATCGGGCAGATCTTGCCGATCCAGACAGCAAAAAATCACACCTTTCTGGATCGATGNTCTTGGATCGGCAACTGGATCGGGCAGATCTTGCCGATCCAGACAGCAAAAAATCACACCTTTCTGGATCGATGGCCAGGATCAAGCAGATCTGGCCGATCCAGACAGCAAAAAATCACACCTTTCTGGATCGATGGCTAGGATCAAGCAGATATGGCCGACCCAGACAACCAAAAATCACACCTTTCTGGATCGGTGGCTAGGATCAAGCAGATATGACCGATACAGACAACAAAAAATCACATCTTTCTGGATCGATGGCCAGGATCAAGCAGAGTTGACCGATCCAGTTCATTTCCAAAAGTCAAAGACGAGATTTCAGAGTTCACCAGCCGATTTTGCTTGATTTGGAACCACTATATAAGCTTTCTAAACCTAGTTTCTCTTAAGTTTAGTTCCATCCTTGCCTCTTTTTCATTTTTGGGTGAAAACCTTTGTAAAAGAATGCTTGTTCTTGATTTTTAATGGCATGAAGTTTTTTTTCATACTTCTTCATCTCTTTACTTTTAAGCTTTTGATTTCAAGTTTTAATCATGCTAAAGCATGGATCCCCCATGGGATTTTGTGCTTTGGTGATGATTTTTGAGTAGTCTTTTTAAGTTTATGGATCTAGGGTTGATGAAGGCAAGATTAGGGTGATTAAGCTTTGAATCTAGGTGTTTAAAGGCTTAGAATCACAAGTATCTTAATCCCATAAGATGTTCTTAATGACTAGGTTGATTTTGGCCAAATTAACCTAGATCTAAAGAAGACTTCTAAACCTGAGATGTGCTATTAGTCTTCTGTTCATTTTTATGGAATGCTTAAGGTTTTAATATCAAGAGATATCAAGAGATTGAATTGTTGTCTTGAGAGGTTGTTTAAGATTTTCATTAAACTATTTAGCATGTGTTGATTTTGCAATCTTTGTATTTCATGCATGTTGATAGGATTATCTTTTGAATGAGTATTATTAATGCACCTTGATTTGTCTTCAATTAGCAAGAGATTGTGATTGTTGCATGTTAGGATAGAGGTTTTCTCCACGAGAGTGGGTTGATCCAGATAAGAATCCCCTAGACCTAAGATAGCCTTATTGGTTGAAATTAAGCACCTAGACTTAGGACTAATCACCTGAAATCAACTGCCTGATTCGTTGCCCTGGTCTATAAGCTTATCTTTCTTATTGTTTCAAGTCATATTAGTTTCATTACCTTGCCTAGTTTTATATTGTTTTAAGTCTTGTTCAGTTTTGTTGTGTAATTCGCTTTCGTTGTTATTTCTGCTTTTCATTTACTTTGTGTTTTGCTTTCGTTTATGCATGTTAGGATGTTAGTGACATACACCCTTCCCTTTTCAGCTTAGACTAAACAGATTCTCTCAAGCTCCAGTGTGCCAATCACTCCCGAATTGGTTCGACAATCCCCTTCTATACTACATTTGGTTGATCTAGAGAGTAAAAACCTCTTTATCAAAACCCGATAATGGAAGTCGAGGTATTTGATGTATGAGGATTCGACATCATGGGACCGTTCCCATCCTCCTATGGGAACAAATTTATCTTGGTAGCGGTAGACTATGTCTCCAAATGGGTCAAAGCGATTGCAAGCCCCACAAATGATGCTACGGTAGTTCTCAAAATGTTCAAGAGTGTGATCTTCCATAGGTTTGGAATGCCAAAGGTGATCATCAGCGATGGTGAATCTCATTTCATAAATAAGATTTTTGACAGCATGTTAAGGAAGCATGGTGTTAAGCACAAGGTAGCAACCCCAAGTCGAAGTCTCTAATAGACAGATTAAGGCCATTCTTGAGAAAACAGTGGGTGTGAGTCGTAAAGATTGGTCAATGAAATTGGATAATGCCTTGTGGTCTTACATGACATCATTCAAGACTCCTCTAGGAACTACACCTTTCAACATGCTGTATGAAAAGCATGGCATTTGCCAGTAGAGCTAGAGTACAAAGCCTTATGGGCAGTAAAGCGTCTGAATTTTGATGTGAAATCTGCAAGGGAAAGACGGGAGATGCAACTAGAGGAGTTAGATGAAATCAGACTCCACGCCTATGATAGTGCAAGGATCTACAAGGAACGCACTAAAGCCTTTCATGATAAGAAAATTCAACGGAAGGACTTCAAAAATGGCGATATGGTTCTGTTGTATAATTCGAGACTGAAGTTGTTCCCAGGGAAACTCAGATCTAAATGGTCGAGACCATTCACTGTAAGGGAAGCTCGTCCGTATGGAGCAGTGGTCTTATTGGACAAGTATGGAGAAGAGTTTGTGGTTAATGGTCATCGACTAAAACCTTACATGGCAAATGAGAGCACAAAAAAGGGAGAAGCCTTCTCTCTTTCTAACCCACCAACATTCCAATGAGGAAATTAAAACATCAAGCTCTGAGAAGCTAAACAAGCTCACTTGGGAGGAAGTCCCCTGCTATCCTTTTATTTATATGCTTTGGTTTCCTACTTTTTCATTTCACTTTCTTTAGTTGTTTAGACATGGTATTTTTTATTTTGTCTTCTTGCTTGATGTTCCCTGCAGGTCCATTCAAATATTCTCAGTAAGGATTCGGCAGTACCACCCGTGCACAGGGTACCCCTCTCACCTATATCAGTTACCATATTTATTCTCCTATTTTCGGTTCCCTTCTTCCGATTTGGACACACAAGGACTGTGTTGTTTAAGTTTGGGGGAGGAGCCACCTCTCATCTAATGATTGTTTGCTATTGTGTTTTATGATTAAGTCCCATTAGCATTGCATTGTATGTTTTACATACAACCTGAAAATTTTCAAATTTTTTATTCGGATTTTGCATCTAGGTAGTAGCATTGCCTTTTAGCTTAGGATTGAGTCTCATTTAGCTTGCANAAGTCCCATTAGCATTGCATTGTATGTTTTACATACAACCTGAAAATTTTCAAATTTTTTATTCGGATTTTGCATCTAGGTAGTAGCATTGCCTTTTAGCTTAGGATTGAGTCTCATTTAGCTTGCATTTCATGTTTTCAAGAAAGAACAAAATCGCCTTTACTCTAGATCATTGATTTTGGCTTAGTAATCTCGAAGAGTCTTGAAGTTCTTGAGAAATATATCTTGATGTTTAAAAAGCTAAGTCCATTGTCTGTGAGACTTGCTAGCTTAGGATTGCTTTCAATATTATATGAGCCTAATCCTGAACTTTAATTAGCATGATCGATTGTTGTATTTGTGTTTCATGGTATTTCCTTATTTCAAGCACGAATTTGGGCACTTTAGACTGAAACACTATTAGCCCAAAATGGGTCATTCTCAATTTTAGAATGATTCCCTCTAACCCCTTTTCACCCATGGCCTAAACACTTATGTGAGCTCTCTTTGTTTGATTTAAGTGATTGTAATTTTGCAAAAAACCTGAAAGTATAAAGAGCGACAATAGAGAACATCTATTTGGGTAGCTTAGGATGTTGGGAATGAAGTGAAAAGAAAAGAAAGGAAAATAAAAGCTTGGGTAGCTCTAGGACATGATTTCGATCTTGTTATAGGTAGAACTAAGCTTGCATTGATGAGAAGACACGGGAAAAACTTGAAAAGAGAAGGAAAAGAATGGGCAGAAAAGAAAGGAAAAGAATCACCAATGTAAAAAGAATGAAGAAGGGATAGGACAAAAGAAGCCAAAGGCCATTAGACTTTAGAAATGAAAAAGAAAATAAGCTCCTAAAAGAGTAAGACTAAGGAAAAGAAAAGAAACAAAGAAAAAGAATGAAAACAAGAAAAGGAAAAGCCTTAGAGTAAAATAAGATTAATAAGAGTGTAGCCATTGGAAGAGGAAATCCCTAAGTAAGGAAGAAAGAAGCAAATGTGGAGAAGTGATAAACTGGTTTTTTCAGTGGGTTCAGTGTTCTATCTACTTCAGTTTTTATAAATGTTGTAGTAAGAGGTTGGGTGATTGAGGTTGTCGAACCAACTCGGGAGGGAAATAACTCACAAGTTCTATATTGGATATTACTAAGTCTAGATTAAATAGATGAGTTGTTCTGTCACTA
>OVAU01001098.1:0-16242 GCA_900406315.1 Biscutella laevigata subsp. laevigata
ATATATATATATGTATTTAACAATTTTGTAAATACAAACCAACAAATATATATACAATCTTAATAATCACATATTTCATATTGAATAAATATCCAATAATTTAAAATGGGAAAAATGTGAATAAAATCTCAAACTTTCAAATTTGGACAGTTAAAGTCTCAACTCTAAGATGAATTATTTAAACATTAAATTTTGTTGATTTTAAAATTAAATTTCAAATTTATGTTGACTGAGTCAATTTATACAAGCCGTTAAATCACTTTTAACGGTCTTATTTAACCCGTTAACAAGTCTAATTGCAGTTTAATAAACCCCGTTAACTCATACTATATCGTTTTGTTACTCATATGACTTGATTTTAACTCTCGAAAAATCCCCAAGTTGAATCCTAAATCGAGTTCCTATCATCTCTCCTCCATGGTTTTGGTAAGAAGGCTAACAAGCAGCTCGATTTCGTCGGTGACGATATTGGGGGAATTACTGAGTAAAATGTAGAAGATATTAAGAATAGATAATCTATCTCGTGTATTGATGATAGCGATTCTCATTAGGCTTCGGTTTTATCTCATCGAGGATGAAACCAATGGGTTTTATGCAAGCAATGTTCCTCTGGGTTTCTTCGAAACATGATTACCTTGTCTTTCTTAGCTGAATTATGCAATGTTAACCTTCCATAATCTGTTAATGAAGAAAAGCAGAAGCGGAGATGCTTATGAAGTTCTTATAGATGGCATTGAGATTAATAAATTCTAGCTCTGTTTTCTCTTTCCCCCATCTATATCTCTTTCTCACAAGTATCAAGTTTGAAAAAAGAAACTTTTGTTTTTATGTAGATGTTTAGTTTCAATTAAGTTGGAGTTCATGAATTTTATGAACTGATGAAGATGGTAACTCAGAACTCTAAAACATATTCTTATGTTTAGAAGAAAAAGAAAACCTCTAATAAACCCCCAACCTCAATTTGAAGTTAAAAATGACATAGTTTTACTGAAGTCACAATATCTCATACAACACAACAACACACATCTATGGATTTCACAACGACCTTTCTCGAGAGTTAAAATCGAGTCACGAGTAACAAAAGTACAAAACTATGTAGTATGAGTTAACGGGTTTACTAAACTGTAATGAAACTCTGTTAAATAAAACCCTTAAGTGACTTAAGGGCGTGTCTAAATTGACTCAGTCAACCTAAGTTTGAGATTTAGTTTTAAAGTCAACTAAACTTTGATGTTTAAATGGTTCATGTTAGAGTTTAGGCTTTAAATTGTCCAAATTTGAAAGTTTAGGATTTTATTGACATTTTTCCCATTTTAATATCTACATATTCAACTCTTTTATTTCTATTTACTTCTTTTTTAATTTAAAAAGTTTAGTTTAGACCAATACATAAAAATATATATTTAATAATCTATAGTTTACATGATTATTTCAAAAAAAAAATTAATAATTAAAAACAATAACAATTGAGTTTAGACCAATAAATAAATATATACAGTCTAAACGATTTTCAGAAAAATATTTTATAATTACATATCAATAAAATATTGTATCTAACTACATTGATATAAACAATTTCATTAATAAGTTAATAATTTTAAATATATACTCAATCTTGATAATCACTTGAAATAATAAAAATTTATATTTTTACAAATTTAATTAAATAAAAATATATATTTATAAATCTATAATTTAAACGATTATTTTAAAAATAATTATTAAACCCAATACATTTTTGTATTCAACTACAACTGATATAGACGATTTTAAAAGCTATTAGATTTTAAAAAAAAAATAATTCGAATTTTCAAAATTTTAGTAGTATTATATATAACTATATGGAACAGAAAATATCTTTTTTTATTCCTCGAAAGATTTTATATTCATAAGAACCAGAAAACCATCAAGTTACAACCGAGTTATAAACAAAGATAACCAAACTGAAAACTAAGATCGATGATCGGCGGTAAGACAATAACCCCGAGAGAATAAGACCGACGGTTTACAACAATAACCCCGATGAAACAAAAGGTTACAAAGGTTACGGAAACATCCTAAACAGAACACCAAGCCCAAATAGATCAAGAATAGACGAGATTGTAGTTGAGGCTGAAATGAGCAGATGCCAATTATTGTTGAGTCGGGAACGACTAAGACAGATGAGTCTTCTTCCACCCGAAACCAGCAGGTTAACTCACAAGCAACATAAACCGAAACAGCAGACAAGAAAATATCTTTTGTCGTACAAATTTGTTCAACTGTTTAGATTATTTCTCACTTCTAAAATCTATATATCATAAACAAGTTGACAAAAAAAAAACACGTGATTTCAAAATTTAAATTTTATAATTTACATTTACTAATTAAATGTTGATTTATAGAGTTAAAAAAATATCTTTAAAATATAAACACATAATCATAGGTTAAATCAGTCTAATTAAACATTAAAACTTAAAATTAAACATAGCTTTTGATTTTAAGTTTTTATCATAGATTTAAATATAACTAAACAAATCATATAACCCTAATTTTTGTATACTTTCAAACTATAATCTAAAATATAACAATTATTACATTATAAATTTCATCAAATATATTTATTTTAAATGAAAATACCAATAAAAATTAAACATATTAATCATACATTAACATATATCTAAATTAAAAATTAATAAGTATTTTAATTTTAATTTTTAATCATAGGTTAAAATATACATAAATTAAACATATTACTCCGATAAATGCGTAGTAAATTATTTTTTAAGAAGTATTAAGTTTTGATTTAATTTCAATATATAAACTACTTAATATAATAATCTCGGTATTGTCTTGAAATATTATCATTATTTTCTTTTACTAATTTACCTACATTAAATCAAGTAGTATTAAAAATCTAAAATCTAACAATCCCTAACAATATTGTAACAAATTGAATATTTTAGAATTTCCTAAGTAAATTTAAAAATAATCATGTATAACATAGAATTATATACTATTACTTATTTATAATTTAATATATAAATAATTAATATTAGTTATAAAATAAAAACTAACACGCGCGAGTCTAACTCTAGTTATCATTGATTTCACATGTTAGAATGCAGAGAGATCAGTAATTCTCCATTTGTCTTCACATTCGGGCTGGTATGATGCATCTTTATCACTCGTAAAATTTTATATTTTGAAAATTAGATTAATTTGATGATAATAATTCTAAGGTATAAGTGTCACTGTTTTTTTTAAAATACACTAAAATTTGGTGGATAATAGTAAATAAAATTAAAAAAAATAATAATTCTTGAGAATTTTGAAATTTTTTGTTGATTGAACGGATAGTCTACCTAAATTGTGATATTTTAAAAATAGTTAGAATTTAATATTTTGAAAAATTATTTTAATTTGATTGATAATAATCCACAAAAACTAAAAGATTTTGTAAAATGCCTCAATTTTGTATTTGAGAAAATTATGTTAATTTCATCGATGATAATCCATAAAAATTAGAGATTTTATTAAACGATAAATCTTTCTATAAGAATTGAGAGATTTTGTAAAATGTTAGAATTTTGTAATTTGAGAAATTATGTTGATCTTGTTAATCTCTTTTTCTATGTTTTATGTTTTTCTAATTTATATTTATGTTTATATGAATCATTTTTCAATATATAATAAACAATTATGTTGATGTGAATTATGAAAGTAATTGTTGCAAAAGTGTATTGATTAATTAAATATTGTAATAATATATCATTAAATATTGTAATAATTTATCATTAAATGTTGTAATAATTTACCATTTAAAGTTGTCACTATTTACACTAAAATTCATCACTAAATGTTGTAATGTTTCAAAATATAATCTTCAATCTAAAAGATGCAATATGCAAAGATTATCATTGATACAAAAAATGTGCAAGAAAAGCGCACTTCAATCTCCATATCTCTCACATGAACGCCAAGACGATTTTCTTAACGTCACATAGTTGTGGGAAACATTATCTTCCACGCTAACACTCGTGTCCTAAATCCAATAGGGGGATTTCAATAAAGAAAAGTTTTCTAGTTCACCATCAGCAATTTACTTTATACCGTTTTCTAGTTCACCAATTCCAAACACAAAGACATGATATTTATTTTGTTGGCTATCTCTATTGAGATCTTATATAACAAGAAGAAGTCACTAATTACGAATTTAGTCTATTAAACCATGAAAAGTTTTTCGAAACTTTATAAACTAACAAAGTACATTTTAAAAAAGAAAAAATTTCGGATATTCATTGTCTCATCTCAACATAAACAAGAAAATCTTTTAGCCTACAAGATACATTTTGTTTTTTCGAGAGAATATATAACTATACAATCTTTTCCCTAATTAACTGGGAAACCGNGGCTTCTTCCCCCGGGTTCGATTCACGCTGGGAGGGGACCTTATCACCTGCGCTGGTCCCCCGCCCCAGGTTGGGCCCTCGTGCTCACCTGAGTCATCAAAAAAAAAAAACAAAAAAAAAACAAAAAAAAACAAAAAAAAAAACTGGGAAACCGAAACCAAATAACTTTGTAAACCTTCAACAAAACCAAAGTGATATAAGAGACATATTCAAAATTTACAACCATAGATTTAAGTTACGAAATACAAAAATTTTCTTCGTAAAAAATCATGTCATCGACACCTAAAGCATATGTTTTGTGAGTTTTATCTCAAAGTTAACTCTGACATCGCTACAAAAATTAAAAGAACAATAAAATAATTGAGCAAGAGAATGTCAAGAGCTCAAGGTAAATACTCCATAATACAAGAAGTTATGTGACTGTTTGACAGTAAGAAAAAAGAAAAAAAGGGTTTTGGGCTATTTTATTTTGTTATGTATAAATTGTAACTTACTCAAACGCATATTTTTGTTTGGTTCTTTCAAGTTATGAAATATTATTAAAAATTAGACCAAGAAGAAGAAAAAAGAATCCAAGTCCATGTGCAAGAGCATTGATCTAGACGATTCTTGCTCGATTCTTAACACAAAAGGACAATCTTGGAGTCAAGGGTCATCTTCATCTTCCAAGTAAAGTAATATAATTTACTCATTATAATATTTGTTGTATATTATCTCTAGCACAATCTCTTTGACCACAATGGGTCTATGATGATAAGGCAATTGGTTTTTGAGTTTCAACACAAGAAGACATATATGCACACAAGAAGAAACATAATAGTGTAATCTCATCAAGAAACCAAAATACCTTGATAGATTTGAAACAGTCGATAACAATTACAAGGGACAGATGTATAATGTGAGATTAACGGAAAAAAAAAAAACAAAAACTGGTTCAGGAGATCCCAAAAAATCGTTTACAAGCCTTTAGGAATGCTCTTTTCTTGATCTTCTTTTTCTTCTGCACATTCTCGTTATTATCTTCTTCGTCTTCATCTTCTTCATGGAAAGGAAGAGGCCACGTTGAAGAGCTCTGGTCATAGATTCTACAGTATCGTTCGGAAACAGACGACGATCTTCTCATTGACATCTTCGTTGCTGAAGGAACTGCTTGCCTTGATGCAGACACTGACCTATTCCTGCTCAACTTGGCTTTCATTTCAAAAGATCCCGGATCAGTCTTCTGGGTCTGAGGTTCGACCGGGTCGGGTTTCTGGTCTGTTGAATCCATTTTGGAATAGCTACTCATGCTGCTGCCTTCTCTCTCTCTCTNNNNTTTGGAATAGCTACTCATGCTGCTGCCTTCTCTCTCTCTCTGCTTTATGTGTTTTTTTGTGTGTGTGTGTGTGTTTAATGGATGGAGTTTAGGTAGCTACATGTGTGGTGATATATATATATAAGTATAGAGAGGTGCATGAATCATGAAATGTTAATCACCATAAGATCCGCACAGTTTACAGCTTTCGAGATTGTAATTAACGATTTTAACACAGGGCATGTGCACTTGTCTGGCAAATGTTTGACGTTTTACATATATCATTCATACTTCTTTTTATCATGGTAAGCTATAACATATAATTGGGGAGTCGATAAAAGAATAAAATAAAAACCGTCAAGAGTTTTGTTATGTAGTACTCGTTAAATTTTGTAAAAATAACTATGCCATTTGAGTTTAGCTATGCAAAATTTAGGAAATTTTATTGATTTTGAATGCAGAGTTGCATAAATATTTTAACTTAATTTTATACCAGATTTTTGATCCACACAGTGAGTGGAATAAAATATTTGTATTTCTAATTTTTTATAATATTTGTTATTGTTGTAATATATGAGTAGCCTAACTATTATAATATACAAAATATTTTTTCGAATATTTTTAAGAGATAACATGACAATAATTTTGTTAATTACAACAATATTATTGATTAAAAATATATTTTAAAAATAATTAAAGGATATTATTATTATTACTGGTCAAAATAATTAGAAAAATAATTATGGAAACAACATGTACTAATATTTATTTTTTTATTTTCTTGTTAGTTATAGTAGATTTTAATATATTTAAAGATGTTGGTTTCACGAAATATTTATCTCTAAAATGTGGAATAAATATTAAATCGTTGTTATACTAAATTAATATTATTATTGTTGTTGGTCAAAATAACTAGTATTGGTCAAAATATTATTATTATTATTGAACAAAATATTTACTTAAACTATAANTTTAAACTAGTATTCGTCAAAATATTATTATTATTATTATTGAACAAAATATTTACTTAAACTATAATAATAATAATATTATTATTATTGGTCAAAATTATTTAATCTATACAGCAATTACATGTGCATACTATTATATAATACACATATCAAATTATAATGATGCAATTAGATATCAAAATTTAATTATTTAATTTGATTAGTAAATATATGAGTGATATATCGGGGTGGGATTCGGGTCGGGTCGGGTTTCGGTTAATTCGGTTTTTTTGGAAAATTTCCGAAATTAACCGATTTTTCGGGTAAACCGGAAAATTTTCGGTTATTTCGGATAATTCGGTTATTTGGTTCAATTTTCAAAATTTTGGTTTAATTTCGGTTTAATTTCCGAAATTGAAAAAAAACAATCAAATTCGGTTAACCGATCGGTTCGGCGAATCGAACCGATAACCGAAATCAATTTTAAGTTCTTCCGATTGATAANGTTCGGCGAATCGAACCGATAACCAAAATCAATTTTAAGTTCTTCCGATTGATAACGGATTAATAACCGAAACCGAACCGAAAACCAAAAAACCGATTCGGTCCGGTTATAATTCCCAGGGCGACGAGTGATATATATTGGGACTTTGAATTTTCTTTTGTAAACTTTAATCAAGATCTTAATATTTTTTTGGGGTTGTCATTAAAATAATTATTGTTGACAATAAAAATTAAAAACTAATTAGTGTGTGTAAATATTCAAAATCGTTGTGTTATATCTTGAATATAGTTTCAAGTTTTAGGAAATCCCAGAATTTATTTCAAATGATTTACATGTAATATGAAAACATTTCAGTTTTGAATAACTATATATTTTAAATAAAATATTTATCGAGGCCGGAGAGTGGTCACGACTTGCAAGTATTCGGTGGTCACACAGTCTCGACGACGGAGGAATTGGCCACTCTGCTGACTAAGAACATTAGCTCTGCAGTGTTTGCCGTTGATTGGTCGGTGGTTTCCTCCGTTTTCTTTTTCAATTCCAACTTACGCTGCCGCCTCATTGGCCTAAGAATCTCATTGTTAATAGACACAATTTAATGCGAAAACCTATTTTGCAGGTTTTTAACCCTAAAACCCAAAAGCCACGACCCGTGAACTTCAGAAGATGGAGGACACTGAACTACTTGATAGCAGCGAGCTGAAGGATGAAGACGCTTCAACCGGAAATCCTGCCCCTGCGTCGGATGATTCCGGCGACTCTGATTCCGATTCGGAGGACGAGGCTGAGTCGAATCAACAAATTGAAACCCTGGAGTCGGAGCTCTCCGCCAATCCTTACAACTACGATGCTTATGTTCAAGTAATAATCACCCTTTACCTTCTCTTCTGGTATAAATGTCTTTCAGCTCACTTAGAATCTGGGAGGAAAGCATATTCTTACATTTTGCTTCACTTGTCTGTTATTGCTTGTGTGTTTGAGAAACTTTTAGCTATACATTTTGCTTCACTCATCTGATATGAAAGGTTTTCTAGTTACGTTTTCCTGATTTTTTTTACTTTCTTATTTCAGTATATTAAGCTTCTCAGGAAAACAGCGAACCTTGATAAGCTAAGACAAGCACGGGAAAATATGAGTGCCATATTTCCATTGAGTCCTTCTTTGTGGCTAGAATGGGCAAGGGATGAAGCATCTCTAGCCTCTAGGTAAAATAGTATTTTTTTTCTGTTCTATGAGTTCTGTATTGCTTATTCTTCCAATTTTATTAGAGATTTCAGATGGTTTTCAGTTGATAATTTTTTGTTACGGCTCAAGCATGCAGTTTATAACAAACCCTTTGAAAATTTTGTAACATTTATCTCTCTTCCGCAGTGAAAATTTGCCTGAGATTGTGAAGCTATATGAACGGGGGCTTTCTGATTATCAGGTATGTTATACCATTTTTGGTAGTTCTGTAAGGGTTATCAAAGCTTGAATAGTCTTCTATATGTTAGTATTTCAATTTTCTTCTTGTATTGATTATAAGGTAGTATGTATTTGTGGGAAGGCATGTCACTTTCATTTTTCATGATTTATTGTTCGACTGATAAATTCAGTCCACAATGAATTAGCTAACATATGTTCTTTTATGCAGTCTGTATCTCTTTGGTGTGACTACCTGAACTTTTTGTTAGAATTTGATCCATCAGTACATGGATATACACATGATGGTATTTCAAAAATGAGGAGTCTTTTTGAACGTGCTATTCCGACTGCGGGCTTCCATGTAATTGAAGGCAATAGAATATGGGAAGGATATAGAGAATTTGAGTTAGGCATCTTAGCGACTATTGACCAGGCTGATGTCGAGGTTGGTCCATTTTCTTGATTTTATTGATCTACTTTTCGTTCACTGCAGTATAGCAGCATGTTCGCAAGGTTGGTGTTTTAGGGTGGTGAGATTGGAAGAGTAGACCAGAAATTTTCTTTTTCAGTGGGAAGAACCGGTTGGTCTCTAGATTCTCAAGTGGAAATAAAATGGTCTAGGTTGTTGTATACCGGTTCTTTTATAAATATCACAATCACTTTTAAGGGTTAATTAGTCCTCCATATTTCTCTCATCACTTTTGTGTTAGTGATATTAAGATAGCAAAGAGGGATGCTGCAAGCAGCTTGGTGCTTAGAAAACCTCGGTGATATTGGTTACTTTTTAGCGCACTATTTATAACTTATGTGAATCGCTTTATTTTCTGAAGTTATATCTGCTTATAGTTCTTTTGGCATTATAAAATTTTGGTAAGTACTAGTTTTATTTTGCAGGAGAGAAATAATCAGATACAAAGGATTAGAAGCATATTCCACCGTCACCTGTCTGTTCCGCTGGAAAACTTGAGTTCCACTCTTAGTGCTTATAAGACTTGGGAGTTGGAACAAGGCAATGACCTTGACATTGGATCTGATGATTTGAGTAAGGTTTCTCCTCAGGTGGCTGGTGCAAACAAGAAGGCACTGCAGATGTATAATGAACGTGCCCATCTTGAATTACACCTTTCTAAGAAAGATTTATCTGACACGGAAAAGTTTCAGCAATTCATGGTGGGTATGGTTTATTCCATTTGATATCTGTCGTAAATGTTGTTTGGATGTTAGAATGTAATATGCCTAGTTGCCTACCATCTATGGTCATACTTAGTACGTTGTTTGCTGCTGTTATTTTTACATTATTTTTTATGAGTGGCTTTTTCACGCAAAAGAAAACGTGATGACCGTAATCATTTGTTGTAGAATTATATAAAGTTTGAGCAGACTTCTGGAGACCCTACCCGAGTTCAAGCTATATATGAACGTGCCGTGGCTGAATACCCAGTATCAAGTGACTTGTGGATAGACTACACGTGCTATCTTGATAAAACTTTGAAGGTTTCCATCGCTTAAAAGGCTTCCTCAAGTTCTTTTTATAGCTTCTTTTAGAGTTTTTTTGGTCTGTCTTTCATTTCTTCTAAATTGCTGCTTGATCTGTACTATTCACTTCCCGCTTCAGGTTGGAAAAGCTATAACGCATGCGTATTCTAGGGCGACTAGGAGTTGCCCATGGATTGGAGACCTTTGGGCACGTTGTTTGCTTGCTTTAGAGCGTGGTTCTGCATCCGAGAAAGAGATTTATGCTGTAAGTCTAAGTTGTTTTAATCGAATCACAAAAAATCTAGTGTGGTAAGATACTTGCCCTAACGTTATTTATCTCTTCTACCTTCATCTTACCATATCCTATGTGTTATGCTATGAGAGATTCAGAAAGTTATACTGAGTATTATCCTAATATTCAAATTGTTGCATACAGGTCTTTGAGAAGTCTTTGCAGTGCACATTTTCCTCCTTTGAAGAGGTACCACTTTTTTGTTTCATTATTTTCTTATCCTTTTTCTAACAATTATCCATTCACTCTATCCTGTATTTCTCATGAGATTTTCCTCATCAGTACCTGGATTTATACCTCACTCGAGTAGATGGCCTGAGAAGGAGAATGTTATCAACTACGGTGGTAGAGAGTCTAGAGGCTTTGGATTATTCTCTAATAAGGGAAACTTTTCAGGTTTGTCTGCTCTTTTTACCATAAACCTTATCCTCCAGCTTGCGTTGCCAGTTTTCAAGATTTTATATGTTTGCAATTTTTATGTTAATTTCATTCTTTTCAGCTTTCCATTTGGAGGCGGTCTAGGGTTATGTTTTTACTTAGTTTTTCTCCTTATTTGGACCACTTCTGAATCACATAAATTAACTCAATGTTTCTTTCCTGTCAGCAAGCATTAGATTACCTAACGCCTCACATGCAAAATACAGACAGTTTGTTGCGTTTGCATACTTATTGGGCTAACTTGGAAATTAATATTGGAAAAGATCTAGCTGGAGCACGAGGTGTTTGGGAAAGCTTTCTGAAGAAGAGGTTTTGCATGCCGTATCTTTTTTTTATTATGTCCAGACTTAAAAACTTGAAATCACTTAGGCAGATTACAGCATTTGTCAGAATAAGGCAACTTAGGGTCATAATGGTTCTTCTTACTTTCTTCTCTCCAGTGGCGGGATGCTAGCTGCATGGCATGCATACATTGATATGGAAGTGCAATTGGGGCATATAAAGGAAGCTAGGTCTATTTACAGGAGGTGCTATGCAAGAAAGTTTGATGGGACTGGCTCAGAAGTATGCGCTCTATTCCCTCTTGTTTTCTGTGGTAGTCTTACTTTGTTATCTAAGTAGGAAAAATATTTGACTGTGAGAACTCATTCTTTACCTTCATATGCAACTGGAAGGACAGTCTATTATTAATAGAAAGTAAAACCCATATATGAATCTGGCAACTGCATTACAAGCACTCAGCTTCTGTCAGATATTGTTGATTTTATGAAGAATATCTTGACTGCATCACAAGCACCCACTGCATGCCTGAGATGTCGTCAGTAATTTCTTTACGCCTATATTCATTTCCTAAGGACAATCTTCCAGGATATATGCCATGGATGGTTACGCTTTGAAAGGGAACATGGGGCTTTGGAAGATCTTGACCACGCTGTTCAAAAGGTATATATTATTGTTAACTGTCAAATGACATTTCTAGAAAATGGTGAATATTGCTATACAATTTTGCTGGTTTTTAATTTTTGACTTAAATGTGATATATACTTCAAAGTTGGTCTGTGAAATTAAGATTAGATTCATGTCTACCACACTGCCGTTGGCTTCGTAAATTCAGTTTCCTTGTATTTGACTCTGATGATTTAAAAGCAATGCATTCTGTCCTAAAAACGTGGAGAACAATTGTGGAATATGTAAATAAGACGAATTATTCTACTTTTGTTCGATAGGTTACGCCACGCTTGGAAGAGCTACAATTGATTAGGTTACGGCAGGAGTCTACACCAGTCAAGCCACCAGCCGGCCCAAAAGAGCATAACGCACAAAAGAGTTCACGGGAAAAGAGAAAAGCAGGACCGAATGTAGAAGAAGAGTCTTTGGCTAAGCGGCAGAAAAAAGGGAATGAAGTGAGCGCAGAAGGTCAGAGTGTAACTGTACCAAACAGAAAAAACGTAAAAGCAGAGAACGGAAAAGCAGCTGGTACGGATAAAGAAGAGACTGAAGACGCCAAACCAGTGAAGCCCAAAATTTATACAGACGAGTGTACAGCTTTTCTTTCAAATCTCAGCGTCAAGGTAAGTATGGGCTTCATGTCAAATTTATGAAGCTACCTATTGAAATAAAACGTGTGGGATTTCTGATACAAGCTTATATTGTTGTTGGCAGGCACAAGAGGAAGACATACGTAAGTTCTTCAGCGATGTTGGTGGGGTTGTTTCCATTCGCATTCTCCATAACAAAGACACTGGAAAACCAAGGGTCTGTCTCTCTCTCTCACACACCCAGTTAATATTAGTCAGCCTTGAAATGTCCCAGTTTCCTATGGTCATGTTTAGATGAATCCTGTTGGAAGTTAGAATTCTACCCATCAGATCACCCCTGTCCTAGTACGTTGTCTGTTCGTGGTTACAGGAGATAGAGTTTTGTAATAGATAGTAAGCAAGTACATCTTTCCATCTGAAAATGATTAATTCTCACCATAGATCGCAATTAAGTGCATAATGCCAATGAATAGCTGCTGCAGGCTTCTGTTTTATTAAATTATGCCAATATGGTGGCTTAACATGCTCAAAGCTCTTCTGTCTCACAGGGATTCGCATATGTTGATTTTGTGGATGATGAACACCTTGCAGCAGCTATATCAAAGAACCGAAAGATGTTTCTTGGTAAGAAGATCAGTATAGCACGGTCAAATCCAAAGAAGGGCAAAAAGGAAATCACTCGCCGTGGAGATGGTGAGAATCTATCTCTCTTTTTTTTTCGTTTTTCTCATAATGTAGCTGCTTATGGTGCAAATAATTTTTTACATTGGAAATTTGCTTACATAGAAGGTTCTGGGAGTTCNCTCATAATGTAGCCGCTTATGGTGCAAATAATTGTTTACATTGGAAATTTGCTTACATAGAAGGTTCTGGGAGTTCAAGGGTAATGTCCCAGATTGCTGAGAAGGAGAAAGCACCTCTTGGTGGAGAAACAGAGGGTGAAAAGCGTGGAAATGAAGTTGAGGTGAAGGGTAAGAACACGTTCGCTGTCCCAAGAAATGTTAAACCACTCGGCTACACGACTCCCAAACTCAGCGCAGACGAGGCTCCAAAATCAAATGAAGAGTTCAGGAATATGTTCCTTAAAAAGTGAGTGAGGCTTTCGCTTGGTCCCTTGTCTTCCCCAACCCACTAATCTTATGTTTACCAAGTGAATCATCTTACATGTTTTTCTTTGAAGAGTAGAAACTAAAACCCTTGTTTTATTTTCGAAACAACCTTTACATGGAAGAATTCACTTATACACTTGGGAATCTTTTGTCTTGATTGCCTAACAAGAAGACATGGAAAGTAATGTCAATGTCATTAGTGGGGGAGCTTGTGGGGCCTCTGCAAGAATGTGATAAATAAACGGTCGCAAAGTTTGAAAANTTAAAAAGTGAGTGAGGCTTTCGCTTGGTCCCTTGTCTTCCCCAACCCACTAATCTTATGTTTACCAAGTGAATCATCTTACATGTTTTTCTTTGAAGAGTAGAAACTAAAACCCTTGTTTTATTTTCGAAACAACCTTTACATGGAAGAATTCACTTATANGCATGTTTTTCTTTGAAGAGTAGAAGCTAAAACCCTTGTCATGTATTTATTTTCGAAACAACCTTTACATGGAAGAATTCACTTATACACTTGGGAATCTTTTGTCTTGATTGCCTAACAAGAAGACATGGAAAGTAATGTCAATGTCATTAGTGGGGGAGCTTGTGGGGCCTCTGCAAGAATGTGATAAATAAACGGTCGCAAAGTTTGAAAACCTTCTTTTGACCTTTTTTGTTCTTCAACGGTTACAAACTAGTCTCTTTTTTCATTAAAAACGCAGAGACCATTNGTGATAAATAAACGGTCGCAAAGTTTGAAAAGAGCAAATAATGCTTTCTTTTGACCTTTTTTGTTCTTCAACGGTTACAAACTAGTCTCTTTTTTCATTAAAAACGCAGAGACCATTTTCTGAAACCTTGAGCAGTCACCCAATGAAGGTTATGAAAGCAATGAAGAAGCTTAAGTTCTGGTCAAGAAAGAAGAGGAAACGTAAGCAAGTTTGCTCATCTCAAGCTCACCAATGCTCTTGTGAGTACTCCTCTGTTGTGTCATCCATTGAGTCCTCCGCATCAACGGTGGCAGTTTTTCCCTCAGCGCCTCCTCTGTCGTTTTGGTTCGATGAAAATCAGAGTCTTTGTGTGCCAGAGACATCAACATATCATCAGTTGCCTCAAGAAGATACCATCATCGAGACAAATCCGTTGTCTCAAGTGTCTGATCTTCGCATAAGGTCTTATCAGCAGTACATGGTCCCGAATCCAACCTTTGGTGTCCCCATTGTAGAACCAGATGCACCTAGAGCAAAGAGGTCAGTGGGAATCTTCGGTTGCGTTATCGAGTTAAGTGCTAATGTAGTTCGTTGTTTCTTCCCTTGTTTTAGTAATTAAGAAAATTGATTTTGCAAGCATAATTCAGCATCCATGACATGTTGCATGTATGTCTGTAATTTGGCTATTCCGTACCTAAGATGAATTGTCACTGTCTTTCTAATTTGCTTGAATGTAAAATAATGTTTTGTTTATGGTAATTTGAAGTTTTCTTAAATACACAATATCGTGACATTTCACCTAATTGGTACCTGACGTTAATGCAATGGCCATCATAAGATAAAGTGGGCCTACGGACAAAAATTCCACGTGGCAAACTATTGAACTAACTTACGCTTTATCAGTTCACTTCTGACATTTTCACTGTCACTTTCCACATAACAACCTGAAAAGCCAACACTCCACTCTAAAACCTCTTCGTCTTCTTCTCCATTCTCTAACCGAATTCCGTAGATCGGTTCTGTATCATGTACGCACGTGATCCATGGGGCGGTCCTTTAGAGATCAATGCAACGGACTCCGCCACCGATGATGATCGTAGTCGAAACCTACAAGAGCTTGACCCTTCTTCTCTCCCACGTCCTCTCGATGAGACGCAACAAAGCTGGCTTCTTGGACCAATCCTGAAGAAGAAAAAGAAATATGTTGATCTTGGATGTATCTTAATCAGCCGCAAAATCTTTCTCTGGACTCTTGGAACCTTTGTAACAACCGCATTACTCGCTGGTTCCATCACCATCATCGTTAAACATATGCCACACCCCAAACATAAGGCACCACTACCTGACAATTACACTCTTGCTCTCCACAAAGGTCTCATGTTCTTCAATGCTCAGAGATGTAAGTTATGAATCTGCTCAAAATGTAAATTCAGTCTACGCTTTTTGTCCGAGTGATCTGTCTATGACATGTGTTTAGTTTTGTTACTGATCAAGATATATCTTTATCATGTCTCTAACTTGATTTCCTATGCGATCAATGATGATGTTGCAGCTGGAGAACTACCAGAGAAGAATAATGTATCATGGAGGGACAATTCTTGTATGCAAGATGGGAAAGGCAATCCAGGACAAATCTACAAAGATTTGGTAGGAGGTTACTACGATGCTGGAGATGCTATCAAATTCAACTTCCCCATGTCTTACGCCATGACAATGTTGAGTTGGAGTGTGATTGAATACAGTGCAAAGTACGAAGCAGCTGGCGAGCTCGACCATGTTAAATCACTCATCAAATGGGGAACTGACTACATTCTCAAGTCCTTCAATACTAGTGCTGATACAATTTATGCTGTGGTCTCACAGGTCGGATCTGGTGATACCAGTGGAAAAATTGTAAAGCATAATGATCATTACTGCTGGATGCGTCCTGAGGACATTGATTATTTAAGGCTGGTACTTCCATGCTATGGCGGCTGCTCGGATCTTTCTGCAGAGATGGCAGCTGCTCTTGCTTCTGCATCCATTGTGTTCAGGGACAACAGAGTATATTCACAAAAGCTTATTCGCGGTGCTAAGACGCTTTATAAGTTTGCAGCGGCTATTACAGCCACATACAGTAAACCTCATCAAGAGACTAGCGAATTCTATAACTC
>OVAU01001099.1:0-16222 GCA_900406315.1 Biscutella laevigata subsp. laevigata
AAATCGGATCACCCAAACCAGTAATTAGAAGAGTCTGGAAAATCCATCCAGCCTGACAACAAGAATCGATCAGTCCCAGTGAGGCAAACTGAATTAGATTCACTACTGGCTAATGCTCTTGCTGAGCTTTGGTGACGAACACGAGGTGTTCAAAGAGTTAGTCCAGAATCTAATTTGTGTTCTGTAGATCCCCAATTCTTTTTTCAACCACATATTTGAACTGTTCCCGCCAAAAACCCTTTTAAACCCTATGTCTGATTGCTTTCACCACTGTCTGCTAAATCAACCTTTCTTTCTGTCTTAGCCATTGCTCAGTCTTGCCTGTCTCTTTGTGTTAGTCTTTAGTCTATGTGGATTCGATCCCTAAATACTACAATTGACCGTCTGTGCACTTGCAGATAATTAGCTGTCTAGGGTAAAACCTGAGTGACATCAACAGGGACTACGTGGTATACAATACGAATCATATAAAGTACTAAATAAACAAAACAGAGTTAGTATGTAACATAAAAACGAAGGATAAATAATTATAAAACTGTTAATGCACCGATTAAGTTTAGGTTCAGTTGGACCAGAAAAGGTAAAATGAGGAGACAATATAATTTGTCTCCAACTAGTTAGTACACCGTTCTAGGAATAAGTTATCTAATGATTAAACGAGTATCAGCGTACACTGTAAGGATCAACGTAGGTGGTAGCTACGAATTGTGCCCATATATCCAAGACATATTGTTGGTATATGTTTTGAGCAACTGAGTGTGTAAAACCGCGCATCTCCTCTGCCACAACACCAAGGGCATGCATCTCCAGGAACTTAAGAGCAAGCGGGCATGAGTCCCCGCTATGTTGGTTTTGGTACAACCCAATTGGACGAGTAACCGAGAAAGGTTTGTATCCTTGTTCCTGACTGAGTGTGTAGTTGCCAAACCTCTTGATGATAAATGACAACATCTGTGAAACCGGTTCCATCTGAAACCTTGCTTTGTTTTGGTCATGCAAGGTGTTGTTGGATCTAGGACTTCGATGGACCACCTCCTCAAATCTATCACTAAGCCAACCCAATGCCTTCCATCCCAGTTCATTGGTGTATATGTTGTGTTTATATCTGCTAGCCACTCAGCTTGTTCGGTGGTGACTAGTTTCTTGACGCCGACTGACCAATGGTATTTTTTTGGATCTTTGGATTTTGTGAACAACCTTGATCTACACTATAGGTGGTCTACGAACCATGATGATACAAACAGAGATCTTTCTCTACGTAAATGGTCACAGTGATATTTATTGAGGAGTTCCATCAATACTTCCATGTGCTATAAAAGAAAACACAGAAAAAGCATTAGACGAGAGCAGTGTACGACATAACACAAATTCATAATGAGAAACAATAAAACTTCGCTATAATATATGTCAATTTAACATAACAATGTATCAGAACCCTTATATCCACCAATCACAGACCATGGAACATCAACATAGTGGTGTACAAAAAACGAATTGGAATATGAAATCATTAATATGAATCCTAGATAATCAAATCATCATTAAATCAGTAAATAGAAAACCAGCAATCACCAAAAGACCACTAACAGCAAACCACAAACGCATGTCATGCTGAAAAACCAGCAATCTCAAGAAAAATGAATGTCATGCTCAAACCAGCAATCACCAGAAAACCAGCAACCATTTGAAACCATCTCAAACTTATCACTAACAGCAAACCACAAAATTACCACTAACAACAGACAACAAACCTTCATGGTGTTGTAAATCGTTAATGAAGTGGAAGAACGACAATAGTAACCACATAATATCAAATATAAAACAATTATTTGAAAATGCATCAGGACCTGAAGGGCTGAAAAGAGACTTAAACAATAGTTTTCCTAGAAAATTGTTTTAATCTATAACTTATGGATGATGAAAAAAATTGTTGGGGTTGTGCTAGATCCAGGAAGACGTTGTTCTTGAAGTCATATTCCGTTTTAGTCAGGTGATCTCTGAAATACAAGATTTTGGTTACAGTATATTGTATTATTTTTAGCATGAATGGACGTATTAAATGCTTACTTGTCCGGTTGTCCCAGAAGATATAGATGTAGCCTGTTGAAAATCTCCTTGTCAACCTTTGGGAGTAGATTGGTGGTAACCTTTGGATACTTGAAGTTGAATAGTTGGGATAAGGCTTTCTCTTCAGCTGAAGGAATAGTTGGTGAATCTTCCGCATGAGAAGTCTCACTCGGAAGTTAAACAGAGCGCTTGCTTCAAACTTTCAATCGAGAATAATAAAATAGTTACTAAAAGCACATCTTTAGTATTATTGAAGTGAGTAGTGGAGGTAATTACATTAGAAGGGGATACTTGCACCACATATTTGCACTTTCGGGGGCGTAGTGTCGTCTTAGAGAGTACAAGATTGACATATTTATCTTTGGGATTCTGGATTGGAACTTCTTGTTCTGGAATCGAAACGCCATGAACTTCTTCCTGACCTAGGTTAAAAGGTGAGACAACCTACAGGGAAAAGTGAAGGGCATTTTGGTTCATACAACGAGCATGGAAGGGCACTTAATAAGGAAAAATTGAATATATGAAAGATACACTTTATCTGAAGTAACCATACGACATTGGATCTGGAGTTATTGTGAATAATTCTAAAATAGAAGTATGTAAAGAAAACGGTAACTAGATGTAAGTTACTTGGTTTGTGTCTTCTGCAATTCGATTGACTAGGTTTTTAAGACCCTGAACAAAAATATTTAGAGAATAGTTCATCGGTGGTCTCAGAACATCTTCATATTTATAGGCGATGAGAACAAAAATGTTCTGATACATCATAACTTGTCTGAAGATGACTGTTGATTTCATCCTGCAACGAATTATTTGATATAACTATTAGTGGGTGAATTGTACAAGCAATAAATCAATTAGTGTGTTGAATGTAAAAGCCTTCTGATTATTCAAGAAAAACAAAATTCAAAAACTTACGGATTCGGTATCTTCAGGTTTTGTTTGACTAGATTGTGTTCCTTCAGAGCCACTTGTGCTATCGGGAGATGATTCAGTGTTTACCTATCATTTGGTTAGAGAGTGTGATTAGAGATGGTTTTGTAAATGAATAAACTTACGAGGAATTAACTGAGTATTAAGAAAATGAAAAGGTCTAACAATATTTTGGTTTTTGATTGTGCTCCGGTGGCAACTTCTTGACCAACTAAATGGTTATCATCCATATGAATAGTTTGGTTATCCATGTTGGGCTCGTTTTACAGGTATGAATGTTAAATTAAACGATGATTGTATGACCATGTAATACTGACCATAAGTAATAAGACACGTATTCAATTAGTTGTGGTTTACTTTTGGTGTTAGGGAGGTTTCTTGTTCGCGTGAAACTTCATTCGGAGAGACATGTTATCAGTCGGCATCTTGTAAATTATCATATAATAAAACTGTTAAGGGGATATGTGTAATTTAAAAAACATTGAAATTAAGATTGGATATACTTACTCCAGATGAAACAGACATGTTTTCCTCTGATGAAGTTTCCGCTTCATCTGAGGTAATATGGTTCTCAACCTGCGAGGGAATTGGTATAAGGAGTCAGATTCCGTCCTCAGATTAAAGGATATCTAGATTAAAATAGTTAGTTTTTTCTTACCGGTTCACCTCCAGCATTGGATTCATGTTCAGTACGTGCCTCTGTTTCTTTAGATGTTGAGAGATAGTCATTGTTCATGAATGCCACACGAATAAGTTCTTGCAGCTCCGCTTTTTCTTCATCATGTTTTTTATGAAGAATAAAATATTTCTTCAAGCCTGAGAACCTGGTCCTCGTGCCTTTTTCAACCCATGCAATCACTTCTTCAATGGTTTCAGGATGTTTTTCAATAGAACGTTGGAGTCCCGCACTCTTTCTTTTGGAGGTTCTTTTTTGTACTTAACATGAAGGGTTGAGAGGTTTCCTTAATGGGGTTTTTTATGTATAAGCTCTAGTAGGTTGCTTGCCCTTCTTACGTTTTACAACATGTTTCTTATGGTGACGGTTATTTCGTCTGGGTAGGGGCTTGTAGAGCTTAAGGGACATATCACCTCCAGGCCACTCCTTTCTAGTGAACTCATTCCATGCCTTAATTAGATCCTCAAGGTAAGACATTGTCTTGTCTTTAGCTTCGTCATACCATTCAGCCCAATTTTCGTCATAGCCTTCCCCAAGTAGTAGTGTTGGTTGGACTCGTAACTAATGAAGGATAAAGAGACATAAAAACTAAATAAAATACGCATGTAACTTTTTAAAAGATATAATATAAATGAAATATAGCCTGAAATGAGAAGACTTACAAATGGATCATCTTCGACATTGAGTATATATTCGCTATTGATGATTGTGCTTGCCTAATCCAACGAAATCAACTTCGACAAGCGTTTGGATACTGGAGGCATTTGGTAAGATTGCAAGCAGTTTGGGTATACACCTATAAAGACAAGCAGTTGGAAGACTAAAGGGCAACCTTTGAGACTAAAGGATTTTTGCTGTAATTGTTGGCGGAAGGTAGAAACTGGATCATCGCAGTTGCTTGCGGCACTATTTCCTGGCCTCATTGACTCAACGGTTTTGAGAAATGATTCTCTTCCTCAAGGAAATTTAGAAATTCATCTGGGTTTGACAACATCTAAACATAACGAGGGGTGGGTTTGTGGATTTGACGACTGGCAACTAGAACACCGTCAACAATCAGAATAAGTTTCAGGCCAAGTCTCCTCCAACTTGGCATATTAGAGGTATAAGCTAGCATATCAGACACGTCTGCAAGAGTAGCTGCTAAATCGGGCCCTATTAACCTATCCTAAGTTGATCCTTCGCCAACATCTATTTTTGGAATTTTGTTATAGGGTGGTAATGGTCTGGGTATTCTCCACAGTGCAAACCAGTTAATTCACTAAACTCTACCAGGGAGAACCTCATCGGCTGACCACCAATAATTGTCCAGAGTTCGAACTTCTTCCTTGTAAGAAGCTGCCGGCTTAGAAGCATATGAATCAGTTGGCATGATATTGGACATATATTGGTCTTAATATCAAACAGATTTCCCAGTCTGGAACTTCTGATAATTCCCCACTCATGACTACTGGCTAGTTTTCTCTTAACAAAGGACAATATATCAAGTCTAGAGTACACATTTAGTCGCCCTTAGGATATATATCCGTAGCAAACAATCTCTGTTGAAGCCGTTGGTCTATTGTATCCGAAACTTCCGTAGGTAAAAACCTGAAAATGACGAGCAGAAACGTTGACTAACAAAACACATATGTATTCGAATCTTCGAATGTTATTTATTGAAAAGTATCCACACACTCACGAATACGTAGTATGTATACTGGTTATTAATACGCAAAATCTAAAATGACCACAACATCATGAATCGATAATATAGATATATAGGTAATATAGTGTTATAAAAATGACCACTAGAAGTAGACCACAAGTACACGACTTTGGTACTGACATTGACCAGAGAGATCATACAACCAAAACAACAGACAACGAAACACAAACACAACATACCACAAAATACCAACAGAAATTTGAAATATTCACATCATCAGGAATAGAATAACATGAATCACAAGAATATCTCAAAATTACCACAAACAACACAGACGCATGTCATGCTATTCAAAACCGTTACTGGAGTGCAAAAACGAGAATATAAAACCGATATTTTATTATTAGATGTGAAACAGAGTTTTCTAAAATCAATTGAAACGTATTTACAAAATAACCAATAAATAATTGATATATATTGGTTATTGTAACGCAAGAAACAATGTGACCACAAATTCTTGAATTTATATTATAGACATACTGGTTTTATCAAAATGACCACATACATCAGACTACAGGCAAACGAATTTTGTACTCATATTGACCACAAAGATCATGCAACAGATCAAGATCACGAAACACCAACACAACATAACCACAAAAGACCAACATAAATATGAAATCATTAATATGAATCTTAAATAATCGCATCATAAATCATAGAAAACCATAAATCACGAGAATTCTAAAATTAATTGAAACTTATTCACAAAATAACCAGTAAATAATTGACATATATTGGTTACTATAACGCAAGACACAATATGACCACAAATTCATAAATCCATATTAGAGACATATTGGTTTTATCAAAATGACCACATAAAACATACCATAAGCAAACAAATTTCGTACTCATATTGACCACAACGATGTTTGAAACTGATGTTTGACCACAACGATGAAAGTATCCACATATGATCGAATATAAAATTGATGTTTAAAAATCGGATTTGGGTCTCAAACCCCAGACAGAATTCATCGAGACAAAACCTAAACCAGATTTAAATCTCAAACCCCGGACAGAGAACATGCACGCCGTGTAAATGAACTAAAATCCAACAAAAAAGCATTGATGTTGAAAATAAAGTTTATTGTACCACAAACCCTATGATTTAAATTCGCCAAAAAAAACTCAATAAGGAAAGAGTAAATGGGAAGACGTCAGGGATGAGATATCAGAAGATGACAAGGAAAAACCCCAAAAAATCCGCAGAAACCCTAAATCACGAAGAAGGATAATCCATGTGATAAATACATGCAGAGCCATTACAGAGAGATTTACGAAGAAGGGAAGTAAATTTGCCATCAGATGAAGCGGTTGAGAGAAGAAGATGAGGGAAGTCGAAAATCAGGTAAGGAGATTCGAGTGGGAGACGAAGCGGTTGAGAGAAGAAGTCGATTTCGTAATATTAAGAGAGAGAGATAATCAGAAGAATTTTGAAATATTTGAAATAGTGATTTGGTTTGGAGGGAAGTGAAATGTCTTAATAAAATGAGTAGAAAAATAAATTGTAACGAGATAATTTTAGTTCAAAATCGTAACAAGATAGAAACGATAATATCTTGTATAGTTCAGAGGTTGAATAGACATTACCAATGGACAAAATGTGTTTTTTTGTCACTTTGTGCCACAAGAGGGGTTCATTCCCCAAACAAACTCCACACAAAGGGAGCAGTCGCAGGTCGAACCCGGAAGATGTCAAGTGCTACGCTCATACACTAACCGGTAGAGCTAAAGTTACTCGACCAATGGACAAAATGTGTTAATAGCAATAAGAGACACAAAATATTTTATTCTATAATTTCTTTCACAAATGTGTCTTATTCTATAATTTTTCCTTCGTTATATTTGACTATGTTTGGTAGTGTTTTAAACCCTCTTTAAGTTACAAGTCATTCTTATAAATGATATGTAAGTTACATATAGAATCGTTTTAATTGTTATTCAATGCATGTATAAGCTTTATTAGTGTTAATTTTTTAATTATATTTGTGGGGGTTTTTTTTAGTTAAGTTTAGGAAGGAAAGATAGAAACGAATGACTAATCACCTGCATCCGAAATAAACTGAAATTTCTTGGGATTTTCTAAATTAATTACAAAACTAGATGAATGACAAAAAGTATAAATCAATCCATAATTGAAAGGACTATAACGGAACTTGCAATAATATTTTTTATTAATTCATACATATGTAATATAATAGGTACAAATCACCAAGTTTCCTAGTTTGTAGTAAAATGAAAAATTATGTTTAAAATATATGAATAGATATATTGAAAATAAAAACTTATAATTTATTTGTAATTTTGAAATATGTTTCTACTTAAATTCATTTAAACTTAACATTGTAAAACCACTAAATATTAAAAAAAAAAATCAAATTTATATTAATTTTTTTCAACTTTAGATAAGCTAAAAGAATCTCAAGTTTTTAAATAAAGTGTCATTTAAATAACGAAATTTCGTTGAATAAACTGTTTTAGATCCAACAAAATCCAACTGTTAAAAATGACTAACGTTTGGCGGTTAATTTTAATGAGATAAATTTGCTTGGTCAAGGAAATTTTGATATTTAAATGATAAATACATCAAAATATATGATTATTTTGCTTAGTTGAAAGTTCAAATTTGTTTTAGTAAAATACCGTAATTCAAGATTAAAATAACATATTCCCTCTTTTATTGAATTAAATTGCTCAGTGTACATATCGTGTGGATGAAGACGGCACATAGATGCGTACGAAAATTTGAGTAATTAACGGAAAAGTTATCTACAAACAAAGAGCTTAATAGCTATTCATTGTCCGTACAATGATTAAACTATGCATGTTCTTACTTTTGGGAACCAATCCACGATTCGTTACAATTATTTGAGTGTTAAAACAGATTTATTTAGTTCCTTTAAATCCACTGATATATTTTTTTTTTCACGGGTATTATATTAGACGAAAGCTTTAACGAGTTACAATCCGAAGATACAACCAAGAAACAAACTAAGGCAGCGGATACAAGACTTCCCTGATATATGAATTTACTCTTTACATTCTTCTTTTCGTCCACAACCTCTTACATACAAAACACAAACTGTTTTTAAGACGAATAAATACGATATTGGTTTTGGTTGAGCAATATAGAGTTTCAAAGTTTGAAAACGTTTAAAATCTTTCAGAGAATGAAGGGATATAGATAATCACATGGAGTTTGCACCTGTCTTAGTTTCAGACATAGTACAGCTTAATAACCTGATTGATCTTGGCTCGACAAACCGGACGTCCCCATTTTTGGGATTTGATCTCGTTCAAGCAAGACATGCATCCGACTACATGTCCACATAGGACACAAACCGCTTTAGATGGAGTATCGCACATAGTCCAGAGCTCTCATCTTCTTTCTTTTCAAAATCTGTTATTGAAGTTGAAAGAAAGACTGGACATCGACATGTGTTGAGTCGATTGATGGGTAATGAGTTGGATCTTCTACTGTTATATCATCATTAGTCAATGGAGGAGCTGATGGTGAAGGTTCTTGGACAATAACACTCTCATGGCTATTGATATATCATAATTAGTCAATGGAGGAGCTTGGTTTTTCCGAGGGAGGAGGATGAGGAGGTGCAGTTGTTGAGCTTGGAGTTGTTGAGGAACTTGCTTATCCGATGGAATATAATGATTGACATTTGATGTGTCGCTCATAGTAGAATGAAGTGATGTGTTGATTGCCAGAGTTAGTTCTTCATCATCTTCTACTGGTGGTGGAGCGAATGGTGCTGTTTGGAGAAAGATGCATCGGCTGTATATTTTATTCCGAGAGAGTTTCAATATGTAAAACAAATAAGGAAGAAATGAAACAATAAATTTCAACAAATCCAATTGTTGTTGTTTTTGTCATCACCTGTGGAATTCCTTTACATGCATCACAAAACCACTTAAGCTGTTGTGTCTCACCTTCGGTTGCAGGTGTGACTTTAAGACGTGTTTCTGCACACAAAAAAGAAGAGACAAAATCATGTTTCTACATCACTGAAACAAAAACTTCACAAAGCAAGTGCACTAAATCAGAGACTGCATGCAATTTAGATACTTTCTTGGCAAATCAAAAGATGGAGGTATAAAATTTCTGATACAAGCTATGGATCGTTGTCAGCAACTAATAATGTATACTTACTATTTGAGGCCTACGTCTCCCGTAGGAGGTGCAGACCCTGCGTCTTGCCAACAGAATAAAAACTCAATCAACATCCACAAAAGTAGAGGTTGCATGCCAACGTCATATAAAAAGTGCTGGGAAATTACTTGTGGAGTTATCAACAATCATCACTGAAGTATCAGACTACTTCGCTTTTGGTTCTTCTAAGTTCGCTTTCCACAAAGCCATCACCATGCGTGGTTGTGCATCCTGATTATATCATACCAGTACATAAACCAGATAAACCACATATGCTAGGCTTAAAGGCAGTGAAAGTGAAAATTTTCTCTGAAATATTATCTAATGATCATTGTACCTGCAGGCTAGCATACACAACCAGCTCCAACTTGAAAGGCTTGAAGGGTTTCTCGAACCAGTTGGTACAATGACTACCCATCTGCAAATCATAAGGTTAAAATAAGATGCATAGCCATGTGCATAAAGATGTTTTCGTCAGTGGTGCACACGAACAGGGGAAGCTGCACGTATCACCGAACTAAAACAGGAAAATTGACAGACAAGGGTGTGAAGTTTAAAGAGAATACTCAAAACTCTTCTTCAAAAAAGCCGAGGAGTAAAACCAAAAAAAAAAAAAAAAAAAAAGCCGAGGAGAAAATAATCAAGAAAGGTAGGGCCGTAAAATTCAGGCATCCAAGAATGATTGATCATTATCACTCGGGTCGGTCTTGAGCTAAAACATGTAAATATAGGAATTTAGACATCAAAATATTTTAAAAAAATAAGAACACCAAAATTAAAAAGTTATAGTATAATAATTTAAAGAGTATAAAAAAAATTTGCTTTAGACATCATATACGTCAAGATCAGTACTGAATATCACAGCTCACAAGAGAGAAAGAACTCTCGTCTTGAGGAGTGGATTTGATCGAGGAAATTTTGGAACCATTGCTGAAATGCCAATATCCCGAACTTTGTCGTCTAAGTTCATCAGAGAAGATCCTATTTTGTTCACCATCTTCACTGTGTTTTGTAGTCTCTTTCATCTCACTCTTTTTACTCTGTTTTTTTTTTTTTCTTTCGCAAAGACAATTTAAGAAAGATAGAAAGAAAAGAAGTTCAATTAAGTTTAAGGAGAGTTTAGTAGAGGGAGGATTTCAATTAATAAAAATGAGCTAATTTAATTGATATGATGGAAAAGAATGTAAATCAATCATTTTTGTTGGGTTATTTAAAGGTGTATTGATTTCCAACAAATTGTGTGAAATGATACAAAATCTAGAAAACGTTCCGTAGTTCTAGGTGGAAATTCGATACAACTGAAATTTTTTATATATTATAAAAAATGAACATAGTTGTCCACAAAAAATTAGTAGTTCTAGAATTTTAACTATTGTCTTTTGACCATTTTAAGAAATCTTTGATTGAACATACTTATAATCTATTAATTTGTAGTTGTCTACATGTTTTTAGAATTTTAATCATGATTTCCAATTTTTGTATAAAAATTATTCAAATATTTGACATTAATGTATTCCTCAAGATGATATAAGATTTCATATAATGTCAAAAACTGTCTACGAAAAACCAAATACAAAATTCACGATTTCAAAAACACAAAAACATAATTAAACGCATCCAACATTTGTACCGTTTGTATCAAATCAATTCAATAAACCCAATTAAACTCATCCATTTTCATTAAATAAACAAATTACACATGTTTACCGTTTTGTATCAACTCAACCAACATTAATTGCAATATTTCATTAAATAAACTGAATTAAACTCATCCATTTTCATTAATCACACCTCTTTTCTCCTTTTCAATCGCACATCTTCTTATCTTTATTAAGAAAAAAAGAGTGAAACGAAAAAATAGATAGACCAAATTTCCAATTGAAGATGATGACATCTCTGACTGATTTGGAAGACGAAATCCTTGAAGAAATCACGTTAGGAATGGCCAAGGCTTCCCTGCTTGTTGGTGTACGACTGGCAATGGTGTCAAAAGTCTTTAACAAGAATTGAAAATCACCTTTCGTTCACCAGCTACTATTCAAAATCGATGATGAGGTGAGAACGTTAACTGTCACAATGAACACATTTCGACAGAATGAGAATCCCGAGACATTGTTCTGGGAAGGAATCACCAACCGCTTCGACATAAGAAGGACAAAACAACAAGAGAAAAGGTTGATACAATTACAAGCCGTTGCACAGACCGAACACCTCAAAGCTAGGTATCATATGGCTTGATTATAGCTTCTACGAGTGGCGAAAGCAAACCCGAAGGTTACGACATGTTCGATACATGCTGAAACCAACATTGTTTGAATCTTTCAACGAGCGACAGAGGGTAGATCTCATGAATACCTATTTAGTGGTTTTTACGGGACGTATTGTGACGGTGATTGAGCTTTTAGCATGATATGTTCGAGACATGGATTACGACAGTGGAGAAGAAATGCTGAACTTTCTACAACCTGTGCTTTGTTGGGGGGGGGGGTTATCATCCCGCCATGTTAGAGGTCGTTAAAGTCTGTCAAAATTGTTTTTGTCACCATCAAATCGTGATGTTACGTGATCTTTTTTCTTGATGTTTCTTAATGTTTTGTTCTTGTTTCTTATAAGATCATCGTTTTTCTTTATGTTTCTTAAGACTTGTTTATTAATCAGAAGTTTCGTCTATTACAAGTGTTACTCATTCAAACTTTGTAGTCTAGTTGTCCAAATTTTGCATGTGTGACTCAAATTTCGTAATTGGCTCACGAGCACTAAACCAACATTGTGCATGCATTACATGATAAATACATGTAGAACTCATTCATTCGAACGTGGTTGTCCAGTTTTACATATTTTTCATGCATAATTCTTCATTTGTACCAGTTATCCCACACGTCTCATTCTTCATTTGTATCGGTTTTCTCCCAAGTCTCATTTCTCATTTGTTTCAGTTGTCCTGCGTGAAATCCAGATCGAGAAATCTGGATTTACATTTTAATATGTATCCTAATCTTAATCTTCATAAAATTCCTTCTTCATAAAAAATATAATTTTTTACCTATAATTTCTTGGTAAAATTGAGCTCAATAATGGCTACAGAAACGTATATGTTGTGGTTGGGACGATTGAGAAGACAATATAAGCTCGAAATTAACTCGGTCGGGCTCGGACGAGACATTGTTAGAGCAAACAATGCATATGCGACTAAAGAGCGACTCCATCAAGTAGTCGCTCATTTCGCGTCGCTAATAAGATTAGTCGCTTATGAGTTGGTCTTCTGAGACCATTGTGCGACGGATTGACACAGTCGTTAAATTACGACTACAAAGAACAACTGGCCCAGAAGTCGCAGATTTAGTGTAGACGTTTTGTAGTCGCTCAATTCCGCAACGAATATGCGACTCACTCAATTTAACGACTCCTCAACAGAGTCGTTAAATTGAGCGAGTATTGTGGAGTCGCTCTGTTTGAGCGATTACTGTGGAGTTGCTCTGTTTGAGTGACTATTGTGGAGTCGCTCAAAAGAGCGACTACACTAGAGTAGCTAATTGTTTGCGACTAATATACAACTCCTATTCTAGTCGCTTATTTGCCACTACTGAGCGACTACTCCTCATAATTTAATACTAAAAGTTATTTTATATTTTATTACATTTTATTATTAATTATAATTTAATTAATTCAAAATAAATATAATTTTAAAAACTATTTTTAAAACTTAAAAATTTAAAACATATGTTTCTAAGTTTTGAATACAAACCTAAAAAATAATAATCTAATTGTCGGCCTCGGGAGGGGTATGGTACGTCTCTAATCTGGAGGAGTACTGCTCTGGAGGGTCCGCCACTGGTGGAGTCAACAAGGTCGGAGGCATGTTCGGGTTAAGAGTCCTCATGTACGTCATCATACCAGCCACCTGGTTCTGCGTCGCTTGATTCTTCTGGATCAAACGAGCCTCAGCCTCATCCCTATGAGTTTTTTCTTCAGCAGCCCGTGTTTCTTGCTCTGCGATCTGTTCAGCCGCTTGAAGCTCATCTTGGATCGTCATAAAAATTGGCAGAACCGGAATAAATATGATGTATGCCAGGGTCGTCTTTGCCCAAAATCCTCTGAAGGCTGCCTACCCTATAAGGACGATCTCTCTCATCAACAATAGTAGACTACAAAAAAATGATATTAACTTAAAAAATCAAATATAAGATTAAATGCAAAACAATAAGTTTTGTTAATTCGTGAATGAACAATTCATTAATCTCCTCCTGGGTGAGCTCTGCAGGTTGGGAGGTGCGATCCGACGCTTGATCGAGATCCAACTGAGTCAACTTTTCCTGGAAGTTCTTCTGGAAGTTCTCGCAAACCTCTTCGCCTTTAGATCGACGAACGTCCCATTTGGCCTTGTATGCATCTTGTGTTGAACACATCTGAAAGATTGGCCGGTTTTTCTAATTGTCGTGTCTTTATTGAAAATAATAAAATATATTAGAAGTTATAATTTTAATTGAAAATTAATAATTACAATACTTACCAACTCGCGCATATAAGATTTATGACCCGCCAAATGTTTGCACAGACCGAGCCTGTCACGGTAGGAATTCCGAGAGTTGGAAGCATTGCTACTCCTCTCTCGAACTTCATCGTTGTCCCAATGCTGGCACATGTGCTTCCATAACTCTTCCCCAATCCACCTCGGACGTTTACCCTTTTGCTTCGCTCGGGAGCCACTGTCTTTCATTCGACAGATGCAGATTGTCCAAACTCATCACGCACTAATCCCGTATAAACTGGGTCCCAAGTATGGCGTTGCTACAATTTCAAAAAATGATGTTAGAAACCGCGAAATTAATTTGATTATAAATTAATTGTATTTAAAAGATTATTACTTACCGCGAACTGGTAGAAGTATCAGTTTTGGACATGTCCCGGAAAAACGGTCCAACTGTAATATGGATCGTTAAATTTGTCCTTTAAGACATTTGAGATCGCACGAACTAGATAGCCTTCGTCATGATCGAACCTTCAAATTTTTAAAAAAAATAAACAACAATGTTATTAAAAAGCATTGTGAATATTTTAAAATCATTCTAAATATTCTAAAATCATTTCTAAAATCATTCTAAAATTTCTAAAACCATTCTAAAATTTTTAAAATCATTTCTAAAATCATTATAAAATTTCTAAAACCATTCTAAAATTTCTAAAATCATTATAATATTTCTAAAATTTCCAAAATTTCTACATTTTCTAAAATTTCTAAAATCAATAAAGTAATTGAAAAAATATAATAATTACTAAAGTGCCCCGGGATCGGCGTCCTCAGATTGAGAATCTGCAAATTCTCACGGCCCGCCATGTGAAGAAGATTGTCTAACGAGATAGCGGGTTAGGGGCCCTGTATAGCGGGATTGACCACCGCCGGAGGAGGAATCTACTGCATCGGGGGAGAGAATTGAGGGGACGTGAACCGCATCTCCAGTGATGATCCCGACCACAGATTCGTCTCGGCCAACAGTTGAAATGCCAAGAATGGTGATTGGCTCATCGGCGAAGAATTGAAGAGCTAGGTCTACACCTTGTTTCGCGGCCTCGCCGGAGAAGCGTTGGCAGTCTCGTTTTCCAGTGGGTGAGGATTCCACATTATTCTTGGACCAAACCGAGTCAAATTCGATGACTCCCCCGGTGAGCCACGACCTCCTCCTCGCCTACTCCTCCCACTACTACCACTCTTTCTGGACATGATCGGCGTGCGAAATGGCGAGAGTTTGGGAGGATTGAAAGAAAAGCTTGGAAAATCGCGTGAAAATGGCGGAGGAGAGGAGTTTCGTGAAGAAGATGATTTAGAAAGAGCGACTACAAGTAACGTAGCTTTGTAGTCGCTCATTCTGAAAACCCTAATAAGTCGCACAGGAGTCGCTTTTAAGCGACTACTGAGCAATTACCAAAAAATTTGTAACCGTTAAGCGGTAAAATATAAAGTTTCGAATTAAGTGTAGTCGCTCCGGAGTCGCACAAGAGTGACTACAGTAAATTCGGATCTGTTTACGATACATATGGAAACCAACAATACTTTGAAATAAACCATAGTCGCTCCGTATTCGCTAAAGAGCGACTCCAGAGCGACTATATTTCCATTTGTTACATGCCATCTCACCGAACCGGGTGATTCCACAAGAGTTGCTCACAAGTTGCAAAAGAGCGACTTTAGAGTGACTCCTAAATGGGAAAAATAAAACCAAGGTTCGGATTCAAACCCTAGTATATGGGGAAAGAGGAGGACTTAAGCCGCGTGCCAGAACCAGTGAGCCAAGTTATCGAATTCGTTAAACGATTACAATTAATTATATATAAGTTATTGTTCATTTTCTTAATAACTTGTACGGTTTAGGTATTTTTTGAAAATTGTTGTCCAAATTTTAAATAAAATGATACGTGTTTAGTTTCACATCTATAAACTATTATAACCATGTAAGTCGTATGAAATAAATATTGAAAAAAATTATGATCCACCCTAATGAATAGGGTTTCCCATTAACTGTTATGCTTTTGTAGGATTAATGTAACAATTTTAAATCGATTGATTTTTTATTTTTTCAAAAGTAGATAACGTAAGTCAAGTAAAGATTTACTATATGAAATAGATTATATAGGTGATATACTCGGTTTTTTCTATATTTTATTACCGTCTTTT
>OVAU01001100.1:0-13997 GCA_900406315.1 Biscutella laevigata subsp. laevigata
ATGTTTTCTCCTTCATTAAGTGTTCCTGAGATGTTTATTCGAGCTAGAACGATCGAATATCTCTTCGCACAATCTTTTCTTCTCATATCCCATCGAATCTCACCATCGTCGTCGACTACTCTCGCTGGTGAGTTTGTTGAATCTCTTGCTATTGTGTTCTTCAATTGATCGTCCCGAATTGACTGAAATTCATCGTCTTCCTTAGGGTTTCGATCATAATCGAGCTATGTACTTTTAAATTAAAGAATTTTTTTCGTATGAGGGTTTTGTTGGTTTCAACTAGTTCTGGGTTTTTAAACTGAAGTAAGTTCGTCGGGGAAATCTCTGATGAAAATTGAAGATTCTTTTGCTTTGAAGGTTATGTTATTTCCAACAAAGAATGTTGATTTGCTGGCGATTTTGTTTTTCAACTGGAATTAGCTTCACCAGAACCTTTGCAATTAGTGCATCTGAAAAGTCTGTTGATTTCATGATGGAAGTAATGCAAAATCAGTCGATCGTTAGATGTGAGAACCAACTGGAAGGTTCGAGTTAGAAATCTTATGGTAGAAAAGATGCCGAGTATGTAATTATGTTCAGTATGTGAGCTGAGATCATATTAGTCCTAGCTATTAGACTCGAAGAGAATCAGTTATGTAACCCAAAGCTTAGTTGTGAGTCAAAAGTGTGTGATCAATGTACTCTCGATCTGCTTCTATGGTGGATTTGAATCCTAAGAGATGTCTAGAGCGGGTCTGAAATTCGGTTTCTGAGTTTATTCGGCGTTTTGCAGTTTCCAGGAGTGATCATGGACGTTTCTGCTAGGAAGTCACAAAAAGCAGGCCGTGAAAAGTTGAGGAGGGAAAAACTGAATGAGCATTTTGTTGAACTGGGAAATGTACTTGGTAAGATTCAAACTTTTATGTGGATTTAACATCAGATGATGACTTTGATCCTCACTTATCTCTTCTATTCTGTTTGCAGATCCAGACAGACCGAAGAATGACAAAGCCACAATTCTGACTGATACTGTTCAGTTGTTGAAAGAGCTCACATCAGAAGTCAACAAGCTGAAATCTGAGTACACCGCTTTGACAGACGAGTCTCGTGAGGTTCATATCTTATCCCTTACCCTCTGGGTTTTTCCTCTAATGGGAAACTTATTAACAGTCACATATGATTATCTATAGATATAGATATGGACTTGTGACCAGTCTGTCATTTAGGCAGTTGACCTAGATCATCAAAAGATGCAACAGTTATAACAATGGGTCTTTCTGTAGTTGACACAGGAGAAGAACGACCTGAGAGAAGAAAAGACATCTCTGAAATCGGATATAGAGAATCTCAATCTCCAGTACCAACAGAGATTAAGGTCAATGTCTCCATGGGGAGCTGCGATGGATCACACAGTCATGATGGCTCCACCACCATCTTTTCCATACCCAATGCCTATGGCTATGCCTCCTGGTTCAATACCAATGCATCCATCAATGCCATCGTACACCTACTTCGGTAACCAGAACCCAAGCATGATCCCAGCTCCATGTCCTACATACATGCCGTATATGCCTCCTAATACCGTCGTTGAACAACAATCCGTGCACATACCACATAACCCCCCAAGTAGCCGTTCACGGGAACCTAAATCAAAGGTTTCAAGAGAGAGTAGATCCGAGAAAGCAGAGGACTCTAACGACGTTGCAACACAACTCGAGTTAAAAACCCCTGGATCTACTTCTGATAAGGTAAGACAGAGCTAGTTAGAATCACAAGATAGAGATGTCTGCATTTGTTTTTGGATTTTTAATATTCACAGTTTCTTGCAAAACATTGTAGGCTACATTGCAAAAGACCAAACGAAGTAAGAGAAACAGCAACCACAATAACTCCATAGAAGAAAGCTCTCATTCTAGCAAATGTTCATCTTCTCCGAGCGTCCGAGACAACAGTTCTTCTTCCAGTAGCGTAGCTGGTGGCCAAAAACCTGATGATGCAAAATTGACTCAAAAGGATTGATGACGATCGCAAAACGGCGTTTCGATTAGATAATGATGCGAGTACAAAACGCAGTTTTTTTGTTGAAAACGGCGTTTTGATGCAAATGGTCTATCACCTACATTACCTAGTTCTTTTTTTTTTTTTTACGTCTAAGATTAAATTAAAAACCACAAAATCGCAAGGGTCAGATGCGTTGAAGGGATACAAAGGCGGTGGATATAACCATCCCCGCAAACAAAGGCGACGGACATAACAATCCTCGCAAGATAGCCCGACTACAAATCTGTTATAGAAACCAGATTTGCACCGGGAAGAAAGACCCAAACAAGCGGGCAAACAGACTAACAAGAAAAAACAAAGCGACACAACACAAAACAGAACCAAAGCTGCTGAAAAATCTAGGGACTAACTAGGAAGCAGAGTCTCATGATACACTGGATACAGAGGCCGAGAAGATACCACAATGCCACTTATTGGGGGACTGCGAACGACTAAGGCTGAGACCCTCTTTCGCCTACCTTTGAGTACGACAAGCCAACAACAACGAGACGAAACACCAAATCCCGGAAATTCGGATGACGAACCTTTGAACAACCTACTTTCCAGGGCAAGAAAGACCTCCAAAACCAATGCAGATAAACCCGAAGATGGGAAGGCGAGCAACACAGAGGAAGAGCCGATGAACTGCAAAGGTAAAAGAACACGAAGCTATACCTCCCAACCAGCTAAAAACAACTGCAACCAAAGAAAGCCAACCAACAAGCTCCTAGATCATAAAGATCAAGAACGTGGTCAAAGAAATTAACCGAGCTAAGGCCCACCTAAAACAAGAGAACTATAATACACAACTGATTTGTAATCGATTCTCATATTTCCAATTTCACCAATTTTAAAATAATTATTATATTTTTAAAATCACTGTATATTATATTTTTAGAGATAAAATGGTAATTCAGACATTGATAAAAAAAAAATAGTAATTCAGACCAAAAAAAAAAAAGAGATTAAAAAAGAATTTAAATACGGAAAATTAATAAATAAATAGTGAGTCAGTGAATTGTTCTGTTTCACGGAGTGCTTACTGCCGGCGACAAGGGGTTGTCTTATCTTTGTCTCAGATGACTTCCTTATATCTCTCTCTTCAGATTCAAATTCTAGATTCGATCGGAGGATGACTACGACGACGCCGGAAAAGACACCGGCGAGACCTCTCTCTGTCCACGATTGGGACGTTCTTATCGAGGACTTCCGAGACGCCGGAGCTCCACGCGACTGGTTCACCGCTATTTCACCGATTGATTCTCTGGTGGACTTGGCTCTCTCTTCTCTCTTGAAAAGGGAATTTCCTTCCCCAGTGAAGCTTTCAATCCTTGTCTTTCTTGACGAATTTTCCGAGATTTTGTTTGA
The DNA here is from genome assembly GCA_900406315.1 of Biscutella laevigata subsp. laevigata. Classification (NCBI taxonomy): domain Eukaryota; kingdom Viridiplantae; phylum Streptophyta; class Magnoliopsida; order Brassicales; family Brassicaceae; genus Biscutella; species Biscutella laevigata. Next base: position 3,388 of record OVAU01001100.1, read on the forward strand.
GAAATGTAGTAGCGAGACTTTTGATCGATTTACCGATGCTCTTCGTACGATCGTGCAATCTCCGACGGATGGATCTTCAGGAATTAAGGAGCAGGCTATGGTCTCTTTCACGTCGGTGCTGGTTTCGATTGATTCTTTCTCCGTACGTCACGTTGAAGCAGTTGTCGACTTGCTCCTCGCGCTCGTTAATCGTCCCAACCACGGGTTTGATCGACAAGCTCGTGCCATCGCGTGTGAGTGCTTACGCCAGCTTGAGAGAGCCTTTCCTGGTTTGCTCTCCGATGTCGCTGGCCATCTTTGGTCGCTGTGCCAGGCGGAGAGAACCCACGCCGTGCAAGCTTACCTTCTCTTGTTCACCACAGTTGTCTACAACGTCGTTCATCAGAAGCTGAGGGTTTCACTTCTTAGTACCTCTGTGCCTCTGGTGCCTTTTAATGCTCCCAATTGGATGCAGGATGGGAGTTCGATTTCCAGTCAAGGTCAAGGATCGGGGCCAGATCAGAAGGAATTAAGACGAACGCTGGCTTTTATGTTGGAATCGCCGTACTTATTCACTTCTTGTGCTATGATGGAGTTCATGGGTATGGTAGTGCCACTTGCTTCGGCATTGGAGTTACAGGCCTCTATGCTGAAAGTTCAGTTCTTGGGGATGATTTACTCCTTTGATCCGATGCTATGCCATGTTGTCTTGCTTATGTATTGTCAGTTCCCTGATGCGTTTGAGGGACAAGAAAAAGAGATCATGAGACGTCTTATGCTCCTCTCCAAGGAGACTCAAATCTATCTTGTTTTCCGCTTGCTTTCGCTGCACTGGTTAATGGGTTTGTTGAATAAGTTTACGTTGAGTGGGGAGCTCGAGAAGAGGAAATCTGTTCTAGAGATGGGTCAGAAGTTTCATCCTTTGGTTTATGATCCTCTCGCTTTAAAAGCGTTGAAGCTTGATCTGCTGGTACAATGCTCTGTTAGTTCCAAGGCTTTGAATGGAGGTGATAACAGCAAATCTGCAGGGGCCCTGTTGCAGAAATGCTTTGTATCTGTTTCGGATTTCAAATGGTTGCCTCCTTGGAGCTCAGAAACTGCACTAGCATTCCGCACTTTACTCAAGTTTCTGATATGTGCATCTACACATTCCGACTCTGACCGTTCTACCACTAGAAGCCTTATGGAGTCTAGCCTTTTCCACAACGTGCAGGTCTGTAGCTATCTTTGCTTGCTTGGTCTCACTTGATGATGGTTCACTTTTTCTATTTTCCAGAAGGAACAGAATTTGTGGCTGTCTACTACGTCTAAATATCTTTAATCCAGGACCCAATCTTTTACTGAGACTCAGGAACATTTTCTCCTCTCAGTTATAATCTTCCCCTGTTTTGACTGTGGTCTATATTTGATTCAGGAGTTGCTAGTGGATATGACTTCAGAGTTCCAAATCTTGGTTCCTGTAGTTGTGGCTTTTATTGAACGGTTGACAAATTGTCAGAAGCATAAGTGGTTAGGAGAGCGGTTTCTGCAGACAATGGATGAGAAACTGCTTCCTAGAGTTGAAAAAAACAATTTGTTAATAGCTTACTTCCCACTTCTCCATCGGATAGCCGAAAATGATACGATACCTCCTTCTCGATTGATAGCGCTGCTTACGAAGTTTGTTGTTTCACTTGTTGAGAAGTGTGGGTATGATTCGGGATTGCAATTGTGGGATCAGGGAACTGAAGTTCTTGGTATTTGTCGAACACTGTTGAGTCATCATAAGAGCTCTAGATTATTTCTTGGACTTTCTCGTCTTCTTTCCCTAACTTGTCTCTATTTCCCTGATCTGGAGGTCCGAGACAATGCTAGGTATGACCTAGGCAGACACTAAAAAAATCTGTCTACATTTTACGAATCCTGATTGCATTAACCCAACCTCTTAAATTGGTGCGTTGCAGGATATATTTGAGGATGCTGGTCTGTATACCAGGACAGAGGTTAAAGAACGTTTTGAAACCTGCAGATACTGTGTCTCCATCAACTCACTCATCTACATTCTTTAGTGTCCACAGTCCTCGTTATCGCCATGATCCCAACAAATCTAAGAACCTTTCATCATATATTCATCTGGAGAGAGTTACGTCCCTATTAGTCAAACAGTCATGGTCGTTGTCTCTACCATCTCTAAGTGTTGGAAATGATGGATATAGCATTGTGGAAAGCAAAATCCAGATAGATGAAGTTGAGACGGATAGCGGTCAAGAACTCCAAATTTTGCCAGACTCTCGAAGAATTGAATCAGGAAAGGCGACATTAAGGGTAATGGACGCAAAGATTGCAGAAACTCTTGAAAGATTAAGAAGATATTTCTCAGTAATGCCTGATTTCAGACACATGCCTGGAATCAAGGTTAGGATAACCTGTACTTTGAGATTAGATGCTGAACCATATAGCAGCATATGGGGCAGTCAAACGCAGAGTACCGAGTTACATAAGGCCGAGTCACCTCCTGCGATATTTGCTACCGTGCTCAAATTCTCATCTTCAGCACCTTATGGCTCTATTCCATCCGGCCGCATACCTTTCCTTCTCGGTGAGCTTCACTGGAATAAGAATGTACCAAATGAAGAAGGTTCTTTAGACATCGTCTTGGTAGAGAACACACCTAAAGATGATGAAAAAGATGGCTGGCGAGGAGCACCTGTAACAGTTGAACTGGAACCTAGAGAACCTACACCGGGTTTAGTCGAGGTTTCAATGGAAGCAAATGCAGAGAATGGTCAGATGATTCAAGGAAAACTCGAGAGTGTCCCTGTGGGGATTGAAGACATGTTCCTGAAAGCTCTTGCTCCACCAGATGAACCTGAAGACACAATACCGAGCTACTACTCAGATTTATTCAATGCTTTGTGGGAAGTGTGCGGCTCTTCATCCAGCACTGCACATGAAACATTTGCACTAAAAGGAGGCAAAACCGCTGTAGCAGTGAGCGGGACTCGGTCAGTGAAACTACTTGAAGTCCCTGCGGAAACTGTAATACAGGCAACTGAGCTTCACTTAGCGCCATTTGTTGTGGCTATCATTGGAGAACAGCTTGTCAACATTGTAAGAGACGGAGGAATCATAGATAACATTGTGTGGAAGGAGGAGGAAGAAGCCGAAGAGGATCATACAAATGCAGACCGGTCTACTTCATCCTTAGCAGGAGTCTCAGGATCAAAGCGAGTCCTCCCTCTTCGTCTGACATACATTGGATATGGAGATGATCAAGAGGTTCCGATGACGAGAAGCAGAGGGAAAATGGGAAAGATAAAGATGATGATGTTTTTACCGCCGAGATATCATCTGCTGTTTGAGATGGAAGTTGGTGAAGGATCGACATTGGTGCATATGAGAACAGATCATTGGCCTTGCTTAGCTTATGTTGATGACTACTTAGAAGCTTTGCTTCTGCAGTAGGACTAGTGAGAGACGTTTACATTCTTTTTGTGTCCACCTACATATTAAGTTACTAAAATGAACAAACGAAGACGAGAATCTTGAGGATGTTGTTTTATTTTGAGAAATATTTTATTTTTGTTAGGGATATGAAGAAATCAATTCAGAAGTGAAGAAGAAACCTTTTCTTATGGAATCTCATTGAACAAACCCAACTTTTCTACTCCTTAGCGTCTTGGTTAAAACTGATTTACTCATCCCAAATTTACTTTTAGATTGTCTAGTTCAGGTGAACTTCTTTCTATTAATTTTAAACGTTTATTAATTCTCTCAAAAAAGTGGTTTTAGTGTGGATATGTTCGGCTTCCGTCTTCTACTCTCAATTCTCCGACTCAGTTGATAGATATGATTATTCGTTTCAAGTCGTTTTTCTTTGGTCATTTGTTTCCAGAGTTAATTTTATATCGCTGATTTAAGCCATGATTGACAGAGTGGTTGGACAGTGGTTACGTCATACACCCCTCTCTCGATGCCCATCAACATGTTTTTAATTTTTTTATCATACATGCCAGATTAATGATAACTAACCCGCGTTATATCACTGATAAACAAAGCATTTTAGATGCATTAAATTCTAAAATATTTTTTCTTAATTCTAATACTATTTTTTCTCTAACAATATTTCAAAATATATTGACAAATAACGTAGAGGTGAATAAAGATGATTTGTGTTATTGATCTATGAAACCTTGAGAACGTATTTATACAAGAGTAACATAGAGGATAAAATCTAAACTTAAAAAGATACTTAAAAGATACTCATGATTTCTTGGAGATCAAGTTATCCTAATACCCTCCCTCAAGTTGGAGCGTGTAAGTTTCGAACGCCCAACTTGGAAATGAAGGCTTCAAACTCCTTTCTTCCTAAAGCTTTGGTTAGTATGTCGGCCAGCTGCTCTTTCGTCTGAACATAGGTTGGCTGTATCGTTCCATCGAGGATACAATCCCGCACAAAATGACAATCTACTTCGATGTATTTTGTGCGTTCGTGAAAAACTGGATTAGCACTGATGTGTAAGGCTGCTTGACTATCACATTGAACCATCATTGGCGCAGCATGATCTATTCCGAGTTCCGTGAGTAAGGACTTGATCCAACGAAGCTCCTTTGTAACTGCTCTCATAGCTCTATATTCGGCTTCTGCCGATGAACATGAAACTGTCTTTAGTTTCTTAGTCTTCCAAGATATAGGCGAGTCACCCAGTTGAACAAACCACCCACTCAATGATTTGCGTGTAAGAGGACAACTAGCCCAGTCCGAGTCACACCAACCTGTTACGTGTAGTGAGGAATTAGCGTTGAGTAGAATGCCTTGGCCGAGAGTTCCCTTTAGGTAACGAATGACCTTCAAAGCAGCTAACCAGTGATCGACCTTTGGCTTGTGCATGAACTGAGACAGAATATGAATAGCATAGGATAGATCGGGCCGTGTGGAAGCCAAATATACCAGTCGACCAACAAGTCGGCGATATGACGATGGATCTGCAATGTCTTCACTCGTAGATAGCGCCAGTTTATGATTCTGATCAATTGGGGATCCAGCAGGCTTACATCCAAGCATTCCAACTTCAGTCATTATATCCATTGCATACTTTCTTTGACATAGATAAATGCCCGTAGAGTTTCTTGCGATTTCAATTCCAAGAAAATACTTTGCCACACCTAGATCTTTCATGTGGAAACAGTAAGATCGATAGTCTTTGAACAATTGAATTGCTGATGGAGAATTACCAGTTATTATGAGGTCATCGACATAGACTAGAAGATGTATGGTGGTGTCTTGGCGATGATAAACAAAGAGAGAGTAGTCGGACTTTATTTGCTTGAAACCATAAGTGACCAAAGCATCTGCAAGCTTTGAGAACCAACCTCTTGGAGACTGTTTCAAGCCATAAATGGATTTCTTTAATCGACACACACGATTATCTCCCGGAATTGAAAAACCAGGCGGTGGCTTCATGTAGATTTCTTCGTCCAAATCTCCATGTAAGAAAGCATTGTGTACATCCATTTGATGTATCTCGTAGTTCTTCTTAGCAGCAATATCGAGTACTAAACGAACAGTAGACATCTTTACTACTGGAGCAAATGTTTCATTGTAGTCTAGACCTTCTGTTTGATTATTCCCAAGTGCTACTAGACGTGATTTGTATCTCTCTAGAGAACCATCGGATTGTAGTTTTGTTCGATAGAACCACATGCTGTCAATGAGAGTCCGACCGGGTGGAAGATCTACTAATTCCCAAGTATCAAGATCTTCTAAAGATCGTACCTCTGACTGCATCGATTCTCTCCACTCATTGTATTTGATTGCTTCCTTGAAAGTGTTAGGCTCAATAGTGGAAGTTAGAGCAACAAGGTAGCAACAATGAGCTGTGGAAAACTTATCACAACTCACATAATTGATTAAAGGATGAGCCGTACCTGAAGATGTTGTTGGAGTTGATGAATCTGAAGAAGAAGGTAACGGTTGTGATTTGGAGATTGTGTCAATCATATAGTCTTTATACTTCGAGGGAACAATTACTTGGCGTGAACTGCGTCGTGTTGGTGCAAGAGACCGTGATGAAGGGAGTTGATCCACGACTGAAGTATCTTGCTGCTGTACAACTTCATTCGAAATATCAGGTACTGTTGAAGTATCTGTCGCAGAAACAGTTGCAGGAGGAGTTGGTAATGTGGTTAAAGGATTTGATGGTGTTGTGATGGTTGGTTCGTCGATATCATTGTTGATGATAGTCGGATTCGTCGGTGCAACAAGCAAAGACGGTTTTGGTTGTTGGTAAGGGTAAATTGTTTCGTCGAAGATGACATCACGTGAGACAAAGAACTTTCCTTGATCCATATCAAAGAGACGCCAACCTTGTTTTCCAACCGGATAACCTGTGAGAATACAACGTCTACTTCGAGATGCAAATTTGTCTCCTCTTGTTTCTAGATTATGAGCTCTAGCTAAGCAGCCAATCGAACGGATATGTCTATATGAAGGAGGATGTCCATATAAGATTTCGAAAGGAGTCTTTCCCTTAAGAACTTGATTTGGTGTCCGATTGATTAGATATGCTGCAGCAAGGACACATTCTCCCCTGAATTTGATTGGAAAATTTGCTTGAAAAAGTAAAGATATAGCTACGTCAAGTATATGACGATGCTTTCTCTCCACCCTTCCATTTTGCTGCGGTGTATACACACAAGAAGTTTGATGCAAGATCCCATTTTCCTGAAAAAATTTGGACAAACATAAGAACTTTGTGCCATTATCACTTCAAACTATCTTTATCTTCTTTGCAAACTGTCTCTATCATTTTGAAGAAGTTCTTGAGGTGATAAGCAACTACAGATTTGTTAGGAAGGATATATAACCATACTGCCCTTGAACAATCATCGACAATTGTTAGGAAATACTGTGATCCACAGAAACTGGTTGATCGATAAGGTCCCCATACGTCACAATGTATTAAATCAAAAATATCCTTTGCTTTATTCAATGAATCAGGAAAACTTTGACGTGTTTGTTTTGCTCGAAAGCAGACATCACAATCAAATTGTAAAAGATCAGAAGCACTAAAAGAAATATCCGGAAGCTTGTCGAGAACTCGAGATGAAGGATGCCCCAATCGCTTATGCCACAAACCGATGTCTTTATGAACTGCAGTATGATTCGATGACACAACCTCTTTCTCACGTAACCGATAAAGACCTTCTTCCTCGCGTTCACCCGCTCCAATCAGCATCTTGGTATTGCGGTCAAGGTAAACATTTAGCAGTCTTAAACGTGGAGAGATGTCGATTGTGCCCTGTTGAGTTGAGAGCACACTTGCTCCAGCAGGTAAACGGACCGAGACTGGACTGATTTGACGAATATCTTGAAAGATCTTTGCATTCCAGGACATATGATGGGTTGCTCCAGTATCTAATATCCATAAGTTATCAGACTGCTTACCACTTAGACGAGAGTCTGCTTACCACTCAAGCCTTAGCGATCAGCATCAGAAAGTGGTTTGGGGGTGTTTAGTAATGAAGCAGTATTGGTGACGATCTGTGACACATTAGCCTTAGGTTGATTTCCTCTGCCACGACCACAAGCTCTGCCATGATCCCACCAATCTGGATAACCAACTACTTTGAAGCAGCCAGAGAGTTCATGGCCCGAACGTTGACAGAGAGTGCAAAATCGAGAGGGGTCTTTGTTTGTTATGCGAGGCGGATTAGTCGGTGGCTTTGTAGAAGCGTTGAAGTTAGTTGGCTTCTTGATGTTGACTTGATGAATCTGTGATGCGTAGCTCATAACCTCAGTATCTACTTTGCCTGAATTGATTGTCTCATTATGAAGGATTGTTTGGTAGACCAAATCTAGCTCAGGTAAAGGAGATATTGCACATATTTGAGATCGAACAGCCCCATGTGTTATATCGTCTAAACCAGCAAGGAAGTCATGAACCTTGAGTACATCGAGTTCCTTGTCACGAGCTGCGTTGAGTTCACACGTACACTGTCCACACTCACAACGTTTTGTCGTTGTACATTCAGATATTCCATCCCAAATCTTACTCAATCGACCGTAGTATGCATCGACTGTTGATCCGTTTTGTTTGCAATTCGATAACGCAATCCTTAACTGCTGTAAATGACACGGGCGCTCGCTATTATAATGTCAGCACGGAAGCTACGCCCGTATTTCCAGTCACATTCGATTATTGTCATGACGACACAACCTCTGCGGACCATTCTGCATAGCCCAAGTCAGTCAGGACGATTGGTCAAATGGGCTATTGAACTTAGCGAGTATGATATTGAATACAGGGTGAGGACTTGTGCAAAGTCCCAAGTCCTAGCCGATTTCATTGTCGAGCTCGCTGTAGAAAACTTTTCTGATCATCCCCTTAAAACGAGGTGGACACTTCATGTTGATGGAGCCTCAACAAAACAGGGATCGGGAGTAGGTATTCGACTCGACTCTCCCACGGGTGAAGTAATAGAGCAATCATTCAGGCTGGTCTTTAATGCCACCAATAATGAATCCGAGTACGAAGCTCTTGTGGCCGGTTTAAAGTTGGCAATCGAGATCGGCGTAAAGGAGTTGAGCGCATATTGTGACTCACAACTTGTGGCTAACCAATTCAATGGAGAATATGAAGCAAAAGATGAGCGCATGGAGGCATACCTCAAAGTCGTTCAAGATTGGACCGAACATTTTAGCGACTTTAGCCTCACTCGAATCCCAAGGGGAGAAAATACGTCAGCAGATGCCTTGGCAGCTCTAGCTTCCACTTCAGATCCTCTGATCTGACGGATAATACCGTTGGAAAGCATAAATGAACCAAGTATAGAGATCTCTCGTGATATACTTGTTGTAGACAGCGAATCGGAGGGTGCAAAAATAAATTTGACTACATCGGTGATCTCCACAAAGGACAATTTTCCCACGAATCGTGAAGTCGAACTAACTGATTGTGAGCCGCTTGACTTAAATTCAAAACGTGATGGCGAAAGTACGACCCTAAGATCAATGATGTCTCCCGAAAGTCCAAATGTGCGGCACGACGGCGATATCACCAGGGAAGAACATGATAGCACAAATCAGGGGAACGAGCCTCAACAACAAGATTGGAGGGCCCCGATTCGAAGATACATCATGTTAGGGGAAGTTCCTAGCGACAGATGGAAAGCAAGAAAGTTAAAGATATTAAGCGCACTTTTTTGTGTAATTGATGATGCATTATACAAAAGAAGCATATATGGTCCTTACATGCTTTGCGTGAATGATGAAGAAGCTGACACAGTCATGAGAGAGGTCCATGAGGGGCTCTGCCGAAACCATTCGAGTGGACGAAACCTTGCTTTCAAAATTAAACGTCAAGGATACTTCTGGCCAACAATGGTAGCTGATTGTGAAGGATACTCACAGAATTGTGAAATGTGCCAGAGGCACGCCCCATTAATCCATCAACCAACCGAACAATTATCGTCAGTCTCATCACCATATCCTTTTATGCAATGGTCCATGGACATTGTCGGACCCTTGCACCCGTCAACTGGAAACGTGAGGTTCATGTTGGTCTTAACAGATTATTTCTCTAAATGGATTGAGGCTGAAGCCTACAAAAGTGTCACAGATGTCGTAGTCCAAAAATTTGTCTGAAAGAACATAATATGTCGACACAGGTTACCATTTGAGATTGTAACGGACAATGGGTCCCAATTTATCTCAAACAAATTTGAAGGATTTTGTGAGACATGGAAGATTCGTCTGAGCAAATCAACGCCCCGATATCCGCAAGGAAATGGGCATGCTGAAGCTGCTAACAAATCAATTCTTAGCAATTTGAAAAAGAGACTTGAAGCAAATAAAGGTGGGTGGGCCGAGGAACTCCCCGGTGTTTTCTGGGCATATCGTACTACACCTCGAAAGGCAACAGGAGAAACCCCCTTCTCATTGGTTTATGGGGCTGAAGCAATTATCCCAGCGGAAGCAGCCATACCCACCCTTAGGCGAACAACGAATCCAGAAAATGAGCAAAGAAATGATTAAATGCTTATGGATAGTCTAGACACCATTAACGAACGACGAGACCAAGCTCTCATTCGGACGCAAAACTACCAACAAGCCACCGCGCGTTACTATAACTCTAAGATTAGACCGAGGAGGTTTGACATTAGAGAGTTGGTCCTCCGAAGAGTATTCGAAAACACCGCCGAATACGGGACAGGAAAGCTTGGAACCAATTGGAAAGAACCTTATAAAATTACAAAAATCGTTAGGAACGGGGTTTATGAACTCGAAACTACAGATCAAGTCCCAATACAACGCTTTTGGAATGCAAGGCATCTAAAGAAATATCATTGTCTAAAGTCCTAGAACTCGATGAGGACTTTGTTATTTTTCAATGTTCTTTTCACGTTCTAGTTGTCCGTTCCCTTCTTTTTATCTTGTTTATTTTCAATAATAATAAAAGGAATTTGATATTGTTAATGGAATAATTTACAGATCGTAAGAGAAATGATGAAGTCCAAAGTACTATAATGCCAAGGTCTTACAGCAGCCAAACCATCTTCTGATTTAATAAAACCGAGACAATCTCGAGTGAATAAAAAATAATCAAAAGGCATTAACATGTCTGGATCTAATAAACCGAGACAATCTCGAG
>OVAU01001101.1:0-16218 GCA_900406315.1 Biscutella laevigata subsp. laevigata
CTCGGACAGTCAAGCTCCGTAGCGACATCTCAACATTCAAATAAAAGGGTATGAAGTCTCTTTTGGAAGCATGGGAACGATTTAAGCACTACACCCTAGATTGCCCACACCATGACTTTGACGCATCAAATCTTCTCGGTATTTTCCACCGCGGTCTTTCTAAGGACTACCAAATGATGCTCCACACCGCTAGCGGCGGTAGTTTCTTCAGCCTTACACCGGAACATGGCCCCGCTCTTATTGAAAGACTTGGCCAAAGCGATGCATCACATGGAGGTAAATATGACCGTTCTGTTCCTTATACCGAAGATTCCAAGAACCCCACCTACAAAGCCGCGATTCAAGCTCTCAATGACAAGCTCGACCGCCTCTTCCTCTCTCAACGAGCACAAGTCAACGCCGTAGGTGAATTATGTGGGAAAACAAGGGTACCAACGCAACAATTACAACAACATGAACCCTCTTCTCTTCTACCACAACACCAACATTGCTAATCCAGGTGATCAAGTATACCCACAACAAAAGCAAAGCCTCAACAACTTTAACAACCAAAGGGGACAATACCCTAATCAAGGATACGAAAGGCAAAACTACAACAACAATAACCCCCGAGGTTCTCTTCCTAACACCAAGGTCAATCTTCTCACATCCAAGCTCCTCCACCTCCAACGGTTGATCCAACAAATGCTATGTTGTGCAAATTCTTGATGGCCAATCCAAAGGGGCCGCAAACTTCGGTAAGTTCAAGAAAGAGATCAACCAAAAGATCGACCACGTGTATTCGGATCTCAACTCCAAGTACGACGCTCTCTCCTCCCACGTCAAGACTCTCGACAACCAAGTTGCTCAAGTCGATCTTCTTCTTCAAGACAACCGGATACTCTTCCCGGAAAAGGCATATCTCCTACTAATGAGTATGTCAATGTGATCTCCTCCGTCCAACTCATCGAGGATGATGAACCTCTAAGTGGGGGGGGGNAGAAGCTAGCCTAACCAAACCGGAGAAGATTGAGGTTTATGTTCCAAAACTTCCGTTTCCGGGACGCTTTCCAAAAGAGCAATTCATGGAGAAACTAAAAGTGATAGAAGTCATGATGCCCCGAATTATCGCATCTCTAACCAATCCGAGAGTCTCACAAGCTACCAAGGACCTCACCGTAAAAAAACTCAAAGACATCAACGTGCTCAAGCAAAAGTTCTTCCCGGACTCCTACACACCCATCCCAATACCACAACTTGGTCCTGCTAAGCAAGCGGACCCAGGGAGTTTCACTATCCCTTGCACTATCAATTCGATCAAATTGGATAATTGTCTATGTGATTTAGGTGCAAGTGTGAGTGTAATGCCTTTGGTGGTTGCTAACTGATTAGAATACTCTTCTTTTGCTCCATGTAGGCAAACCATAGTCCTTGGAGATACATCGACACGAAAGCCCGAAGGAATGCTAAAAGATGTACCAATTACGCTAAAAGGTGTAGAAGTACCCACAGATTTCGTGATGCTTAAGATGGAGCTGGAAAACAACGAACAACTAGTATTGGGAAGACCATTCCTAGTATTATATAATATTACTATAAATTATAATATTATTTTATTGTAGATATTTTACGAGTTATGCACTATAAATATGATGTACTCCTTGCATTTGTAGCCACGAGAAGTAATCAATAAAAACAAAAAATTTCCACTCCTCTTACTTCTTACGCCTACTCTCTCATATATCATCTCTCATTTTCACTCGCATATATCAAACCCATATAGGTATATATATATATATAATTATAAAAACACTATTATTCAACAGTTTCTATTTTATTTTATTTATTTATTATATTTCACCTTTTTGGAGTTTGGTTGCGTCAATGATTTTCTTAATGGGCTTATGTGTGAAATCTATTTAGGTTTTAAGGCCCACACGTGAATATCTAGTTGCTCCTAGTTTTTTTTTTTCCAACTCGTCAAGTGAAGAATTCACATGCGCTAGTATCACTTTTACCGATACATGTTAGCATGAAAAGTCAAAGATGAATAAATAAAGATTTGTGGGAAGTAATATCTACCAGATCAGAGTTTTTACTTCCACTTCTGCAATAAGATTTTGATTACTCAATCGGTTTTGTGACCCAAAAACTTGATTTAAAAATAGATAGAGATTGCTGTAAAATGAGAATAATATCCAAACTTAGGTCTATGATTTCCAGTGATATCTCATATAGAGAGTAGAATATGAGTAACAAAAACTAAGAAGTAATCTCATATTACGACTTGTAAACAATCTAAAAAAAAGGGCTTATAATAGGCATAGGGAAGAGTAAATCTTGTAAAGGTCTTTTTGTTTCTTGTGTGTGGTGTGTGTTGAGATGTTCAATCCCATTGTTCTTCCCAGAAATAAGTCCACTCGGAAGAGTTTACTGTCTTTGTGCCATCTGCTGCAACAAGATCATAAGGTGAGTCCTCTGAGAATTCAGTTGGCATCGATTTCCAGTGAAGCGACGGATCCCATTCTGCTTCTTTAATCGTTCTCAGTATCTCTGCAGCCACGAGTTTGCTCCCTTGTGCTGACAAATGAATCCCATCTCTGTAATAAACCAGAATAAGCCTTTGGTTATTGCGTTTTAGTATGCAGGAAACTCTGAGAAACATAGTACTTACGTGAAGCAAACGGTTTCCCAGTCATCTGCTTTCTGAAGAGTATAGAAGAGATCAACTACTTCTAAGCCGAGCTCTTTGCAGAGCTCCACACAAGCGTCTGAATAAGTCTTGCAGAGCTCGTTTGTGCGGATCACCTCGCTCAAGTATGGGCTGATATGAGAGAGAAAAAAAGTGCATGGAAATATTAAGTAGACGGGAGCTAAAAGAGGAGCAACAGAGAGATGATGGAGAAGTCACCTTTGGTTTTGACGAACTTTGGCTTCGTCCACTGGAGGGCAACTAAGAAATATGATACGAGTCGATTCTGAAAGGCTCTGAAACCGAACATAGAGGATAAGAGCATGTGAAAACTGGAGAGAACGTAAAGATCTAGAAACAGAGATTTTAAGTGCACAATGGAAGATAAGCCTTGGTACATCTCTTCACACGAAGGAAATTACCAAAACAGAGGCCTTTAAACGTGATTAAAATGAGAAAGATTAATAAATCAACATCAGTAAGGAAGTAACCTGAAGATGAAGGGCAATCTTCTTCATGTTATCAACGTATTCAGTAAGTGGTACGTGAGGTCCTAGACCAGAAGGGTGAGGAGCCATTGAGTCATTTCCTCCGAAATAGACAACTACCAGAGAAGGCTGTACCACAGCATCCTGCATCCGTTGCAAGTTATAAACTTAAGCTCATTCTACCAAATTTCAGAACTAATTAAATATTGTTTCCAAGGATATTCTTAGAAGGTAAATGATCAAGTACAGCTTAGCAACAGCTGCAAGAACTACGATCTTGGACAGGAATAGAGACTTGAGTGATCCTTTTGAGAATTTGTCATGGTAAAGTTTGAACTAATTAAATAATGTTTCCAAGGAAATTCTTAGAAGGTAAATGATCAAGTACACACCGTAGACAAACTCTATAAAGAGACACAGCGCTCTAAATCCTGAATCCATCGTATAGGGAATCTATGCAATTCTCAAGAGAGAAGAAGCTAAAAGAAGTTGAAGACAGTACCTTGGGGAACACTTTGTCCACAACTTCCAAAGCTCGAGCTGAGTTCCATCCATAATATCCTCGCAGAACGACGTCGGCCTACACAGTATACACGTTGTTCACATAAGTCAATCAAGTGTTGCTCAAAGAACCAGCATTAACTTTCTTCATATCCCACCAAATTTTAGTAGTTATACATTAAATGCAATTTTTTTTCTGGAATATACCAATCACCCCACGGACCAAGACGACATCGTAAAGCTAACTTTTCATTTTTGACATTATTTACAGAGAAAAGAGAGACAACCATCCAAATGGAGAAGCACTATTAGGGTTCGCAATCCTATAGAAGTTTGAAGAAAACTCATGATTTGCACAGAATCAACAACGCCTAAATTCAGAAAAACCGAAAACTAATTTCGAAAAACAAATGTATAATAAAGCGAAATCCCAAACAGTAGAATAAGGCAGACAAGTAACAAATGGAAAGAAGGATGATCCGATACCGGAAGTTACAGAGAGTGATCTCGAGAAATAGAGAGAAAGCGAGTGAGGAGAAATGACGATACCTTGCGAGCGTACACCTCAGAGAGAATGGCGCCCCAACCTCCATGACCAAAGCTCATCTGAACGATGGAGGATCCAAATAAAACGATCTGAGGCCGTGAGGGTCCAACCATGGTCTATAAACTCTCGATGATCAAAACAAACACGATCACGTCTCTTCCTCTGTTTCAGAGCTGAAACTGAGCGTTCAATCTCCGTCGGTGAAAGGAAAAATTCAACAAAACCTGAGCGATCGTCTCTGTCTCGATCTCTCTCTCACACTTTGTTGTAAGGTGCGGTGATTAAATGCACGAACGACTCGTTTCTTTTTTGAATTTAACAGAAATTGTTTTTTTTCTCTAAAATAACCATAAATAACAAACAAAACAAAAAGCCTTACTTATGAAAGGTTCTCTTCTCTCATATTATTTCCCTTTTTAATTATTTGTACAAACACATTAATATATATTTTTACTATTTGAGAAAACAATACGTAATAAATATTTTCAAAGGAAAAATATTTGTTTCTGTTTGGGAGGTATAAAGTTTATGATTTTTTTTGTGTGGTAAAAATAGAAAAATAAAAGAGTGTGTGTAGGGAGATATTTATGAGGAAATAATTGAAATGATAATAATGGTTTGGTTGGTAAGTAAAGGAGCAACAAATAGTAGATCAACCATATTTTAGAAATAGTACTACACTCTATTCAATGCCCTCCACAAATCATTTCTTCATATGTTATGTTTTTATTCAATACACTAAACTATATATTAGCTCGAACATTTACTACTTAACAATCTATTATTGGTCATGGTTTCATAAACATAATATAAACATGAAATGTATATTCTGTTTTTGTTTGCTTCATTCAAGCTAATGTCATAACTGTATTTAAGACCAACCACTCTAACTAGAGCTGTCTATTCTGTTCCTCTAGTGAAAATCAGAGAACTCAATTTCAGAAATAGAACTAAAAAGAAGAAAAAAAATTAACCAAAGCAACTCAAAAGTCGAGTGCTCCGGATTTGGAGGTGCAGCTTCCGGATGTGCCATACGATGTTCCACTGGAGCCATCTACAGGTGCTTGATTTAGACACTCTAGAGCCAAAAATCTTCTCTTCTTCAAGCTCATCGAGAAGGTCTTTGCTTCAAGAATTACAGGCACCTGTTCAAAGAGAACTTTTGGATTATATGTGGACTCATGGATAACTTGTTGCGTCGAATTTTGACTTCATATGACGTTTCTTGATTTGTAATTGTTTTCAATTGTGACTTGGTGGAACCAAATAGGGGTGTTGACGTTACTGCTAAGAGGTTCAAGGTAATTACAGTTGCACATTGAGAAAAATATTAGTAAACACCTGTGTGTTGATACGCGCAACCTTGTGTACGTTGAGGAATCCATTTATTTCCTTGTATCCAGTGAGGAGTTTCTCCAATACCTTGTCACCGTCTGTGGAAAAAAAGGTGAAGACACTTATTAAAAACTAATGACAGATAATCTACTAACGAATAAGCTGGTCAGGGGAACAAACCTGGGATCGCTTTGATGGAAAGTAAGGTATCCGCCATGTGCTGTAGTCTTTTTGAGGTAGATGGGGAGAGAAGGGAAGGCGGGAAAGTTACAATGGCTACTGCATTTGAAACCATCAGCCTACTTTTCAGCAATCTTATGAACGAAAGAATGTCTGTTTCCTGTGTTGACAGAAACAAAAAGTCAAAAAACCCTGGCACAAGATTTAGCTTTCATTAACTTTAGAGTCGAGAGAATTTTAGTTAGAAAGTAAACAGACATCTTGATTACTGAATCTAGGATAGTAGTTACACAGAGCTCTATGGCCTAATTACCTTTTCAGAATATTCACACAGGGGAGAACATAATGACTGGATTGCAATGCGGCCAATGGATGCAACGTTACTGTGGAAATGATCACACAAGTTCATAAGAAAAAAAGTCAGACAACAGAGAAAAAGAGATGAGAGAAGAAATTCAAAAAATATCTGAGGATGAAACTATTGGCAACACATTGTAACATTTTAAGTTAGGAGCAGTTAAAAAACCGAGTCCATTCAAATATGGGAGAGAGACATTGAAAAAAATGAATTGGCACATTTTGCTGTATAGAAGAACATGAAAGTGGACCAACAAATTTCACGGATTTGAAACTAAATGGAAGTAAATTAAGCATCAAATCAGAAANACAAATTTCACGGATTTGAAACTAAATGGAAGTAAATTAAGCATCAAATCAGAAAGGGCAAACCTCGGAAATTTTGATAAGAAAGTAATGCAGTGGTCCTGAGCAATGGAAAGATCTGAGCAGTTTAACAGACTGACACAATCTATAGGCCGTCCGCTAAGAAATTGCCTCTCCAAGGGCTTTCTCATGTCAAATTCATTGGAGTAATCATCTAATCCAGAATTAGATTGAAAAGGATTAGGTTTCCACCTAATGAGCTCGATTTATTCATGAATGACACGCATGAGATTATATAAACCACACTAACTAGATTACCAATAGAATTCTTCTGGTTTTCCGAATACTTCCGATACTGCCAAGCAATCCTCAAGCTCTCTCCCTATAATATTGACAGCAATGCACACTACCCAACTTGTTACTAATTCTTCGTGTCATTGTCATGCCAGGAAAAAAAAAACAGACAGAAAGAAGGTACAAACAAGAAAGAAGCACCTGATCAGGATCGGGAGTGGTGGGCTTATCCTCTTTGGATGATGCAGGATGTGGCAAAGTACCAAGAAACCCTCTCGGATCCTTCGAAGGACTAGCATAAAGAAGTGGTTGATTGCTTACAAGCCCCTGAGACATAAAAGTTCTTAACAGATCCATATGATGCGGTGCTTCAGGATCTTCCATTACCATCACTAAGCTTCCCAAAGGATACCCACCACCTAGTATCCCTTGAAAAAAATAAAAGACAATCCTTTTAGCTCCAAAACCAATTTTTATCATCCTCAATTAGACTTGATGTGTAAATACAAAAGAGAGGAGAATCTCACTGTCAAGATCACGAATCCCGGTAGAGATTAAGGGTGTTGCATTCGGGCCACATTTAATACCAGGTCTTTGAGGCGATGACACAACAGATATGTTGCGAGAGAAGCTGCTTCTAGGAACTTTGGGTGCAGCCATAGCCGAATTAAGTAAACACACAAGGAACTCGCTCCAGGTTCAAAATCTAGAAATCCAAAACCAAACAATAAAACGATAAGCAGTTACTATATTCCTCTATATTAATAATCAATCACTACTTTCTATTCAGTCAGACATTTCATCGAACATGTGTTACGCAACAGAAATTAGAATCTTTGGCTAACAAATGCTTAGGGAATAAACACATAAATAGAGATTCATATTGATGAAGGCTACAACACAAACACACAAATCAAACATTACCAGCAATTATTTTAACTAAGCGAAGAGAAATTCTAAGACTTCGACGAACTAGAAGGAACCCAAAAGGGTTTTTCGCGTAGTATAGTCTCCGGCGCAAAAAGAAGCTGCCGTGTGGGTCTTTGGCTCCAATAGAGACTCTTCGCCATCCAGAAGGTTCTGCATGAAATTTATATTTTTATATATTTTTAAAATATCATCAAAATAACATTTTCTAGTTTCTTTTCGCTTCTATATCCGAATTCGGCATAAAGTCCTATCGCGTTCCCTTTTATAACAGTTTCCTTGATTCTATAAAGATCGTGTTTTTTTACCTGTTTTGTCCCAAAATTTATAGATTCCAGAAGTAGTTACAGATGGGGAGATTGTTCTTAGTGAATTTGGAAGGCAAGTCTTACAGTTGTAAGCACTGCAAGACCAATCTTGCCCTTTCCGATGATATCGTCTCAAAGGTTTTGAATCTGAATTGTTTTTTTTTTTCTACTTCTCCATGATTTCACTGTTAAACCTTGATCTGGGTTATTGAGATTTTATCTCTTCTTGATCAAATCATCATCCAGACTCTATATTGATGATTACACAACTAGATGATCTAGATTGATTGGGGTAAATCATTGTATTGACTATGTCTTTTGATTGAGAATTTGGAATCTACATGATCATTGTAATTGATAACATTGATCATGTTCGAGAATTGGGATATGCACTCAGTTAGTGCCTGATGGTTGGAGACATTGTAAGAATCTCTTCTCTTTCAGTGGAGAAAATGTTGGAATCTTAATTAGCTTCACAATGTCTCTTTGTTATTCTCTTCTACTTGCTTCACAGTAATGTGGCATATGGAAGATACTGAAAACATGTTGGTTTGGTTGTTGTACAGGATTTTAGATCCAGGCATGGGAAAGCTTACCTCTTCAGTGAGGTGTAAGTTTTCTTCTTCAAGTTCGATCCTTTTGGAAAGCCAGAGTTTATGCATATTTTTTCACATGGTTTTTGGATTTGTTGTGAAATAGAGTGAATGTGTATGCTGGGACGAAAGAAGATAGGATGATGATGACTGGAATGCACACAGTAGTAGATATCTACTGTGTCAAATGCGGCTCTTATGTTGGATGGAGATATGTTAGAAAAGCTTCCAACTTTTCCTCTTCCTTTCTGCATTTGCCTCTTCCTTTGCTAATCTAATCTTTATTACTCAGGAGTTTGCTGTTGAGAAGAATCAAAAGTACAAGGAAGGAAAATCTGTTCTAGAAAAGTTAATAATACCAAGTTATTCCTTAATCTCTGATATTTTTTCATCTTTGACAGAGGTTTTAATGGAAATATTTGTTCATTTCTTGACAGGTACAAGCTTTGGGTTCCGGATTCGTGGGTGGCTCAACAAGTTGAAGTCGAAGATAGCGATTCTGATGATGCTTGATCTCCACATTTATATATATTTATGATTTGTATATTCTCTCATACTTTTAATCCTTATTCTTTTCCAATGTTTTTTTTTTATCGCATTTTGTGAACCCATCTTACATTAGTACATATAATTTGGAATCAAATTCAGTATGGTCTCAAGGAGAAGTATTTAATAGCATGACAAAGACAACACTGAGATTTAATAATATAGTTATTGTTAATAATGTTACAAAATGCTTTCAAGTGGTTTATGATAAGCTTAATGTTTACCGGAGTTCATACACCATTCTCTCTGACAGCTCATCTCCGACGACTTTGTGGTACTTCGCCAACATCGATTCAAGTTGTTTCCGAACTGCCTGGTTATTGATCCGTGGTAAATCCTTTAAAAACATTTTTTGTATAAGTTTCTGAAAAGAATCAGGAGAGAGCAGTGAGAGTGATAATTTGACATTTACCTTGTATCGAAGTTGAACTCCATCAAGACTGATAAGGATATTGGTAATGTCGATGTGATCTCTACTAGAGTCTTCATCAGAATCATACATATCTTCATCGTCATCATCTTCATTTGTATCTCTTTGTTTCATGTCTTCATGTTCAATCATGGACTCTGCTACGATTTCAGAAGCTTGAGGTGATGCTGATAATTGAGATACCTCAGTGAAATCGGACAAAATGGAATATGGCTTTTTATCAAGCAGAGGCTTAGCTACTTCGAATGGAACCCATCTGAGAACAAAATACAAGAAAAGCATTTGGATTCTCTCGTCAAGTGACAACAAGTATTTGATCTTAGTTCTGTGGCTTTGGGAACTTACTGGTAACGAAGAGGACAAAGAAGCGCGGAAGGACGATAGGCTGCTTTATATCTCATCTTGCTGCAGGAATGTATGTAGTAGCCAAGATAGTAATACTCAAGAGAAGAGCAATAAGCTTGGTTTTGTTTTACCCAGTTGATTTCTTGCAGGGCTGAGTAGTTCCCAAGAGACAAGGATGCAAAATCTGGATCCCAGAATAGGTATTTACTTGACAAACAGTTAGGAAGAATGTCGACTACCCCGACAGCAATTAGACGGTCATCAACTCGGTATTGTTGATGGAAAGACCCGAAGCCACAAGGAGGAACCTTTCTTTCACCATCATAACCCGAAGGTGGAACTTCTATCAACGGAGTGTCAACCAAAAACCTTCTGTATGACTTATCTGATATGGTCTCCGGATCATCGTTATGCACTCTAATTTGATACCGTTTGTATAGTTTATATTCCTCTGGATCAAAACTCGACCTTTTCAAGTGCATTACCAGCTTTCGCTTTGTAAGCTGAATGTTGTTTGAAGAAGACTTTGTTGTTGAAGCACATAGGCTTTCACCTTCATCTCTATCTGAGGATGTGACTTTGGTAGATGAAAAGAAGTTGATATGGCCTTTGAGAACCTTAATAGACAAGCCCGGGAATTTCCCCGCCTTCTTCATTTCACTTAACAACTTCTCAGAAACAGTATCTGGGGATAATCTGTTTTCTTCTGCGTTGTTGATTCCCTCGCCTTTCTCAGATGCCTGTGTGCGTTTTATAGCAGCAACTATCGGAAAAGCAATGTTGCTAGTGTATAACATTTCTTCTGACCCATAAGCTAGTTTCTTCCTTTTAGCAGAGAGCACTTTCTTTACTGAAGCTTTGGGTATCTGAATATTAGAAGGAAACTCCCCATTTTGTATGCATCTCTGTACCGCATTATCAATTTGTTCAGACAAGTCCTTCATGATTGGTTCCACTTCATTGTTCTGGTTTCTTTTACCAGCTCCAAGTGATTTTCTCACTGACTCTGAGACTTCGCCTGATAAAGAAACGTCTGGCTCTTCTGTTTGCTCTCTCGGTGCCACATCTAGTTCACCATCCAAGAACCTTTGTAAACAACATCACAGAAACGGTTAGAAAAGAAGGGAAGTTTCCCATTCCACGACCGGTGAAGAAGTTTGTTGAAATTTGAGAACAAATTGGTGGAAAGACTAAGTGACACAATTTCAACAAGACGTTTTAAAGGCAAAGGAAAGGTACAACTTTCATCTATTGATCCAAAGAAAGACAAAGGGAGAAGACTGCGTCAGGATACAATACCTTTCTAGTCTTCTTTGCACTCGCTGCTGCTCCTTAGAAGGAACAAAATCACTTGCTTTCAAGCGAATAGTATAAGAAGGGCAACATGTTTTATGCATCTCAGGTTTGTAAAGGAAGCAGCCTGATCGTCTCCATCCACGGTCAAGAAGAGCTACTCAAAAGAAAAGAAAAGAAAAACACTCCAGGATGGTAACTAAGCTCAAAAAAGAATTAAAAAGGTGATCGAAGAACAGTGAATTAAGGAAGGATCATTGGAAGCTAGCTCATCACAACGTTGACTTTATATGTTATCACAAAATTAAAGGTATGCAACCAACCTTGGTAGTCATTAACGGTGAGACGCTCTGCCCATAAACCTGCATCGGAAATGAAACATTCTTTGAGTTATTAATATAATAAAAGCATGGGGACATTTCTGATCTTACAAGGTCAGAGCAAAATAAAATCGAGATACAGAAATCTGTAAATCAAACACACGAATCTCACACCTTCTGGTACAGATTATCATTTGTAAGAGTCAATGATGTGAGAATTTCAAATTTCCTAAATCTCTTATTCGACTCATCTGATAGTCTTATGAATTCAATCTATTATCTATTATTCGAATAATCTGATAGTCATATCAATTCAAGGACCAACTCGCGAAGAGAAATTGGGGAGAAGAAAAAATAAAGTCAATGAATAAGCAACGAACCGTGAGAGATACTGGAGCTAGTAGACGATTTACAGTAACCGCAAGTGGATCTATTTCGTCCACAATCAGCAACTAAACTCTGTCCGCAGAAGCCACCACGGCTGCTACTTGCGTCGTTTTTAGTCTTGGATTTCTTCGACGACATGATCGGAGAGAATCCGATACAATTCACCCGATCAGAGTCACGGTGGCGTTTCTAAAAATCCAGAAGCAGAAGACTTTGAGAAAAGAGACCAACGCCTTGTGGTTTTTGCAAAAAAATGAACGGCATAAAGTTCCCTTCGTGGGATTCTCGAGCGAAGATAGAGAACAACATCCTGTAGTTTTTTAATCAAGAGAGTAAAATATTGAAAAAGTCGCGCATGCTAATCGCATCAATTTGGGCTCAAATTCGCGGGAAAAGCCCAAGATCATTGAGTTTTTTTTTTTTTGCTTGAATTTTGAGTTTGAAAATCTGTACAAAAGATTATCCTTAACAGTTAGAAATCTTATTTACTACCATGTAGACTTCTTGCTGATTTATGTTATGAAACTATTACATTAAAGTCTTCAAGGTTGACCCACTTCAGTTATAAATAACTCCGATGATATATTTTTTTGTTTTTAGTCGATTATTACATATTACAATAAACCGGTTCAATAATTAAACTCTTATTTATATAAGAGAATGAATAAATATTCTCACAGAGATTTGAAAATCCGACTTGATAACTAATATTGTCCAGTGTTTAACCAATGGACTAATGTCACTTTTTTCGGATGAAAGACATTAAAAGTCTTGCTGATTTACTACAATGTAGACCTCTTGCTGATTTATGTTATGAAACCTATTATGTTAAAACCAAAGTGACTTTGACCTAGTGGTAAATGAAGTGTGCAACTTGCCACCACCGCCACCTGTGTTCGAACCACGGAGGGAGGAGTGATTAACGTCTTTAATGAGGTATTATCAAAGGCTGGCTCTGTGCCTCAAGAGAGAATATGGGCCTAAGGTCCGGAACTCTCATGGGTAAAAAAAAAAAAAAAACTATTACGTTAAAGTCTTGAAGGTTGGACCCACTTCAGTTATGAATAACTCCGACGTTAGGTTTTTTTTTGTTTTTAGTCGATTATTAATATTACAATAAACCGGTTCTTTAATTAAACTCTCATATATAAAAAAATAAATAAATACTCTCACATAGATTTGAAATCCGACTTGATAATTAACATTGTCTAGTGTTTAACGACTAATATCAAAAAACATTAAAAGTTCACCAATTAAAAATATGAAATTGATGTGTAGCATGGAAATTGAAATAACTATTCGGTAAAAGAAATATTCTTCCGTTAACATTAAACGGAAATATACAATATATATTGCAAACTAGTATCATTGAAACTTAGAAACTATACTTTCATAAATTTGTTTCGCGACAATTATATATATATATATTTTTTTTGTTAAAGTTCTAAAAGAGAATTATATTGTAGTGGTGATTTCATAATATATAGAATATAATTTTTTGCTCAAAAAGTTGTCTCAGTAGTTACTTAAATCAAGATTGTTGTCCTTATAAGAGTAATACAACTTCCATATATGTGTACTGGACTAACACAAACTGGTTGATTAATTCATTGTTATCTTATCACATAGTACTAATAAACAATGTTTGGTTTTATTCACATTTGTCAAATTATTCTTTGGACCATTTTCGGTTTTGCCTAGCTTCCCGTTCATCATGTCTCCTCTAAATCATCGCCGTTAATACTATTTTTTACACTCACATGACTGAATATAAATAAGCAAATTTTAAAAATATTTACTACAATGTAGACTTCTTGGCAGACCCGGTTCTATTAAATTAGAGGTCTAAAACAATTTTATAAAATATGACCTAATGTATTATAAAAACCGATCACCGAAATTTTCGACCCGAACTGAATCGTTTTTTTTTTGGTTTTCGATTAGCAAACAATAACCGATCGAAAGAAATTTTCAATTGGATTCGATTATCGGTTTGGATCGGTCTGGCTCGCCAAACAGATCGGGTTAACCGAAAATTTTGGGTTTTTATTTTTATTTTTTAAATTGAAATTAACCTCAAACTAAACCAACATTAAACCAAACTTTTTAGATAAGAAAAAATAACCTGAATTAACCGAAAATACCGGAATCGTTCCAAAATTATCCGATTAAACCGAAAATTCGGATAATTTTGGTAGAATTCTAATTATCCGAAATAACGAAAACCAAATCGAACCGATTTCACTTTCAGTAAGAAAATTTCAATTAACCGAAACTCCAAATGAACTGAACTAATTTAACTGAACTAACTAAAATTACACGCCTAATTGTTACACTAAAATGTGACCCCTCAAATATATAATATCATTGAACTAAAAATAAAATCATATGAAAGTCTAAAGCACAAGCTTTAGTGGCCTTAGGGCCGGCAGCGCTTCTTGGTGATTTATGTTATGAAACATATTAGGTTGAAGTCATGAAGGTTGGAACCATTTCTATTATTAATTACTCCAACAAAATATCTTTTTGTTGATTAATACATATTATAATATGTTGGTCCATTAATCAAACTTTCACAAATAACATCAGGAATAAATATTTTCATAGAAACTCGAAATTTCAATTTACTAACTAATATTATCAAATATTTTAACAAATGATCTTCATCCCACAAATGAAATTAAAAGTTCAGCAATCGAGAACACGATATTGATGTGTAGTATGAAAATTGAAATACTATTAAAAGTAATCTTAGCATGGAAATTGAAATTACTATTTGTTAAAAAGAATATTCTTCCGTTGGCATTTAAACAAAAAATATACAAATCTATTGCAAGATAATATCACTTAAACTTAGTAACTATGCTTTCATAAATTAGTTTTTCGACAATTGTATTGTAGTGGTTATTTCATAACATATAGAATATAACTTTTTGCTCAAAAAAGTTGGCTCAGTAGTTACTTAAATCAAGATTGTTGTCCTTGTGAGACTATAGAACTTCCATATATGTCAATTGTACTAACACAAACTGGTTGATTAATTCACTGCTCTCTTATCATCTACTATTAAACTTAACATTTTTAGAACCCCAGGTTGCTTTTTGAGGTTCCCCAAACTTGGAATCCGGAATTGTGTTTAAAAGCAAAAATATTTACAGCTAGTGTGTATAGTTTTTTTTTTTTTGGCTAAAGATTTTTCATTAAAGTTAGAGATAAGACCTAATTTGGATCTAATTATACAAACTTAATCTGGATCCAAAGATTAAATTACAAGCCCAATATGGAACTAGCATAGAAAGGAAAAACCTAATAATATAAATTTTTCTACCGCCGCGCCTCCAATTGCCATCCACCGCTGTTGCGAAAGTCTTCAACGCTCTAGGCCTCAGTTTCGGTCCACACCGGTGCAGAGAAGCAAAAGGCCGCCACAAACCAAAACCTAACGCCTAGATGGAGGACCAACCGAGAGAGAAGGCCGTCGAGCAACCGAAACGTCTCCGTCGTAGCTCCGCGAACGAGACTCAACCAGATGGAGCCACGCGCTTGCACAGGGACCAAACTAACCAGCGCTTGAGTAGCTCCATGGACCGTCACCCCTAACGTCGACCACATTCGAGAGGAGAGACGACCGGTGGTGAAAAAATCCAGAGCGGTGGAGATGAAGGAAAGGCGTCCTCCATCTCAGATCTAAGCTAAAGGGAGAAGGAGACGAGTGGAGAAGCCGTAGATCTACGCGGTGGCGAAGATCTCCTGCCACTGGAACAAGAGAGGACTTGCGGCCCACCGCCATGGAGAGGATTTGCAAGGGAGGCTCTCCGCCGAAGACAGGCTGAGTTGAACGCCGGGAAGGGAGGGAAAAACGCTCACGAAGCCCGAGCTTGTGACCAGACGCCGGCGGTTTGGGGCCTCTGCCTCTCTTCTTCCTTCGCCGGCGAGAAATTTCTCGAGAGAGAATATGAGGAGAGAGGTTTCTATCCAGGGAGTTGCTTTAGTTACGTAACCCCGTGAATATAGTTAGAAGAACAAAATATAAGAGGTAAATTCGTAAATGATCGGATGATTCCAAGTAACATAAGAGCACCTGCAACGCACCTAATCAAAATAAAAGATCTAACAGATTTCTATAATAATAAAACACAAGTCAGTTCTCAATCCTGAGTCTGACACGTGTCTTTTACAATTTATTTTTATAAATAAACTAAAATTTAGATAAATTTTTATTCAAACATTTTTAATTTTCAAATATTAAATCCCTAAAATTATGGGTTGTTCTTGCTCATTTATTTAACCGTTACTAAACCACGATTCCTAAATCTTTTTAAAAATTTAAATTTTCTATATTTTTATTTAATTTTCTTTGTCTAAATATTGTTTGCCTAAAATCATGGGT
>OVAU01001102.1:0-16215 GCA_900406315.1 Biscutella laevigata subsp. laevigata
AAATTAATTATATTTGAAAATTCGTTTTTCAAATTAATTTTAATTATTTTTTTATATACACATTTCCAATTTTATCCTTAATGAAAAGTACACATATTTCCAGTTTTATCTTAATGAATATATTTATTTTGTTCTTTAAATTATTTTTTCTAATGACATATCATGTAATATTTTACTCATATAAAAGTTATATTCCTAAAAATAACTCTGAAATAATGCTATAAAGATACTTAATAATCTGAAACAATATTTTATATTAATATACGTGTTATGTGAGTGAGCTTATTTAACGATTTGTTGACACCGTTTATGCTAATATGATTTTTACCATACAAACAATGGTGAATGTAGAAATGTATTTTAGGTGGTTCAAAAATTAAATAAAATGTTATAAGCTAGGTTTGAACCATGGTTTAGAGGGTTCACTCACAAAAATTTTACCAACCGAACTATTGAATTGTTGTGGAACTTCTCTACAAAACAAATAAATAATTAGATTTTAGATGGTTCATATGCCTCATCACCTTCCTTACCAGTTCCGACCTTACATACAAATGAAGTTCATGTAGGAATTTTTATTTTTTCAAAAATTCAAATTGAATTAGGCATAATACAGTTTTATAGATATAAAAAGACACGTCTAAAATAATATAGGTTGAATTTGGCCGTTTTCCTGCTAACGACAAATATATACATTCGAAACTAAATAAGTATTAGAGAATATACAAAAGATCATTTTTATGAATATTTGTGCATTGTCTATTTATGTAACAATTTGAACTTTTTCACGTTTTGTAACTACCATAAAACTACTCTATTGATGTCATATCAAATCGACAAATCTGAATACAGAAAAAGATGATTAACTAAACTACAGAGTCAACATTTTCCCGTTTACTATTTATAAAACACACAAAAAGATGATTAACTAAATTTATCTTATAGGCAGCTCTTATAGTTTCTCTCTCTTCTTTTACTCTCTCTTCTTTTACTCTCTCACCTTTCTCTCTCTTTTTTGAGCTAGATCCAGCGAGTGAGTTGAAGAGAAGACCTCTCGCCGCCGCTTCTGAGCACGGCCTCGTGCGCCGCGCGTGGTGTTCTCCGGCCGTCGCTGCTTCCCTTCTCCCGCTCTTTCGACGGCGGTCCTCCTCTCTCGGGTTCGTGTGTTCCCGGCGGCGGTGGAACAGCCTTCGACGGAGCTGCCTCCTTCCTGCATGTGGCTTAAGACCAGTGTCTCTTCCCGATCTCGTACCGGCGTCGCTGTAGCGAGATCCTCGCCGGTTTCTCTGGTTCGCTCTTCCCCTCCGCCTCCTCTTGTTTGTTCTCCGATGGGCTCCCCTCTCCATTTCCGCCGGCTAGATCTCCATTATCGTCGACCGGGAGTGCGTTAGGCGCGACACGGCGGGGTTGGTGGTCGGCACCTCACCGGTTGGCGTAGATCTCCCTTTTCCGGCGTTGTCTCGGGCCTCGGCAAGTCGAATCCTCCGCCGCGTCTTCACCCGGAGGGGTCCAGTTCGTGGAGGCTCGGCGGCGGTCCTCCTCTTCCCGTTGGATCTGAATCTGCCGGACGTGGCAGTGTCTCCTCTCGATCGCGGCCGATTCACCGCATAGATCTTCTGGCGGCGCGGCGCTCCGGTGGTTTTTCTCGGTGGCGGAGTCTCGACAAGGGTTTGCGGCGGCGGCAGCGGCTGTCTCCTAGGGTTAGGGTGTGCCTTAGGGTTCCCTTGGTTGAGCCTTATGGTTTTTTCCTTGGTGGGCCTTAGGGTTTTAAGTTTAGTGGGTTGAGGCTGTTTGGGTTAGGCTTTAGCTTTGTTTTCGGCCCAGACTAATTTATTTTCTATTTTTTTTTCCTTTTTCCTCCTTCTTTGTAACCCTTGTATTCTGTCAAAAATCCAAAAAACTGGTAATAAAGTTTTAACATGTTTACAAAAAAAAAACTAAATTTATCTTATATATACTTAGGATAAATTATTTAAATAACACATTATTAGTATTTTCAAAAATAAATGAATTTGTGTTTATATAAAAAATGAAATAAGATGTATATTAGGTGCTGGTATTGAATCTAGGGATTTATTTGAATTTGAAAGAATTAAAGATGCTCATAAATTATTTTGTTATTCGATTGGAGAATTCAAAAGTTTCTCAAAACCAAGTGTTATTGTATTATTTATAAGGATTTGTTTTTACTCTTTTAAAATCTCATAAATTCCATTGTTATTCAAATTTATAATTCTTCAATTTTCTAATAAATCATTGTTATTGGATATTCCGAAAATTCTTTAATAATATCATTTCAAAGGAATTTAACAGAAAGTACAATACAATAATACAAAGAATCACATCTCAGGATGTAGCTTATTATTTGGTAAGAATTGTAGCTTGCCAAAAATTTCAAACATAATCATAGTACAGTTAATGCCAAAAAAAAAATCATCCCTACAAAATAGTATACTCATTCTACAGCATCCCTAAAATTCAAAAAAATTATGTTACATCATAATATCTTTGAATTTAAAGTATTAGAATTGTGTTGAATTCATTAAAATCCTTTAAAATATACTGAAATCTATAACAAAATTACGTTACTAAAAAAATAAAAAATAAATATTGGATGATATCAATGTTGCCTATACCTATACTTATACTGTCTGGGTCCCAGTTCATATACGTAAGCAGCAACCATGTACTGTCTTAATAACTCAGTCCAGACCGATTGGTTAAGTCTGGTTAACTGAAAACCGGCGAATAATCTGATTTTAAGTGGCTTCTAAGAAACCGACTTCTCTTCCATCGATAAATTCCCGTTTAAAACTAAGAACCGACCTTTTCATGTTACAACATGTTCTACTACTTTTATTAAATTGAAAATTGAAGAAACAACAAAGTATTATCGAAAATGTACAAATATGAAATCAAAAGATCTGAATCAATAATCGAGAGATCGTCATGATACGATTTTCCAAATCGATTTTTTTTTTTTTCCTTCCTATGATTTCACCACTCGAGCATTATTTGACTATTCTTCACACCAAAAATAAAAATTGATTTTTAAACTTTATTACTTTGATTTTATTTTAATTTGTTTTTGCCAAATTTGAATATGACTTTTTGAAAAGAGAATAAACAATTAATTTCCACGCGCTATCGACAAGCAAAATCCCACAGATATGCAAAGATCTCTTTAGAATCTCTCGATATCACATTTTCCTTCTCTTTTCTCCCCTTTTTAATAAATCCCTCTTCTCCACTCAAATCATTCATTCTTCTTGCAAAATCAAATCTCACTTTCTCTCTCGCGAAATCTCAATCCTTCTAGATCTNACAATCCTTCTAGATCTCTTTGAAATGGCAGAGGTTATGCGTCCCAACGATCCTTCGTCCTTAGGATCTTCCGAACTTCTTCATGTTCTCGCCGTCGATGATAGCATAGTCGATCGGAAATTCATCGAACGGTTACTTCGAGTCTCTTCCTGTAAAGTTACTCTTGTTGATAGTGCGACGAGAGCTTTACAGTACCTTGGTTTAGATGGAGAGAATAACACAGTTGGATTTGAGGTANAGGAAATTCATCGAACGGTTGCTTCGAGTCTCTTCTTGTAAAGTTACTCTTGTCGATAGTGCGACGAGAGCTTTACAGTATCTTGGTTTAGATGGAGAGAATAACACAGTTGGATTTGAGGTAACATATCTAATCGCAAGTGTTTATTAACCTTTCGTTGAGAAATTAATTGAAATTGGTGTTTAAGATTATGGATTTGAAAATTTTCAGGATCTGAAGATTAATATGATAATGACGGATTACTCTATGCCTGGGATGACTGGTTATGAACTATTGAAGAAAGTCAAGGTAATTTTTGTCCAATTTTCGTTTTCTTATGATGATTCAATCGATTTTGACATAGAGAACAAAAAAAAACTAATCTGTTTATTGATTTTGAATTTTATAGGAATCATCAGCTTTCAGAGAAATACCAGTTGTGATTATGTCTTCAGAAAACATATTGCCTCGAATCGATAGGTATATTTCTTTATCTTATTGTGATCCTTGTTTCCACTTTTAGTAATTTCCTTAGATTTTGTACATTTATTTCTTCAGGAGATTCGGATAATTAGATGTTATTGTTTAGGAAATTGTTAAGTAATCACACTGCTTAGGATTTCTGAACTAGACTTTTTGTATAATAATCAGATTTGTATGCTTACTTTAACCATCATGGGTAATTTTGGTGGTGGTTGCATATTGGACCAAGCTAAAAGATTTGATGTTATATTAGTGGGTCCTTGGAAGATTTTAGGAATATATAAATAAAAATAGAAAAGAATAATCCCATTAGAAGTTAAGCAAGATCTTATCTAGAGATTTGATTCTATTGTCGGTGATATGTATATGCTTAATCTTTAGGTAAGGTCAATTATAAAATCATATCCTCGTGATAGACACCTCAACATGCTTTTGTTTATTAGTATTAAGGAACCAACCCATCTTCACCAAATTAAGTCTTAATAATTGCATGTGTGTTGGCCATCTTCTGCATCCAAAAGCTATTACCTTTTTATGGGTTACTGAATATTTTGTATTGTTTATTTATTCAGATGTCTTGAAGAAGGTGCTGAAGATTTTTTACTGAAGCCTGTGAAATTAGCTGATGTGAAGAGATTAAGAGATTCTTTAATGAAAGTTGAGGAAAGAGCTTTCAAGAATATTATGCATAAGAGAGAGCTAGAAGCTAATGATATCTACTCGCAGCTAAAACGTGCAAAGATATGATCTTTCATATAAAAGCTCAAAGATTCACACAACACTTGAAACCATGTCCTGATTCTTTCGGCTTACAATTTTTCTTAGACATTCAACTTTTTTTTGGCTGATAGAATCAATGAGGACAAAAGAGATACAAAGAAGGGGTTTTGTAATAGAAATGTAAATTTGTAGAAAGAGATTTATTAGAGAAGATAGATATATTGTTATTTTTTTCCTCTACATGAGATGTGTAAAATGGTGTTTATTAATGTTGAAGTTTATTAGACTATGGAAAAAGAGTTCTTGAGCTATAACACAAACCCAAATAAAATATTTCAATTGTCAGGAAAATTTAAGAAATGGTTTGGAAATGGATTAGCAGTAGTACCATTCATTACATAAAGACCAGCTTTTGTTAAATCAAAGCAGTTAAGATGAATCGAGATACAACTTGTACTACTGTAGATAGCTTTTCATAGAAATTTCCCTAAGAGCATCTGAACTGTTGTATCTATAAAAATGGTATCTAACAATATTTTAGTATTATTTTATTAAAAGTTATTAGGAGAAAAAGAAGGAGAGAGAGGGAGAAAGTGGCGAAAGAGAGGAGAGAGATAGAGAGAAAGAGAGGAGAGAACCGTCTCTCAAACAAGAGATTTGAGAACTGTCTCTCTCTCTTTTTTTGATTTAATCTTTTTTTTTAATTATAAGAGCTGGTTATAAACCCTCCGTTGGAGGTGGTCTAAGTGGGCTATAATAAGACCAACAAAGTCTAGTCTCGGGACTTTCGTTATCCATCTGAACACAAAGACTTGTATAAAAATTCAAAAGCTTATGCAATTCGATTGTGAGCAAAATCATATCAAACTAAACCTTCAATACAAATGATCAATAAAAAATTAAAAACATTATGATTGCTAGTTCATATTTTTAGGGTACACTTTATTGAATTGGTATTGTCGTGTGTTGTTATTGATATCAACGTTATGAATATATACAGAGACTATAGACAGTAGAAAAGGAAACAGAGATATTCACACAATATACAGAGGAGACCGTTGGTGATGAGGAGAAGACTAATGGGCTTGGGCTCATTCCTTAACACGCCCCCTCAAGATGGACGGTCTTGAGACAGGCCAATCTTGACTGTGAGATCCTGGAACCGAGCACGAGGTAAAGGTTTGGTTAAGGCGTCTGCAAGTTGGTCAGCGGAGGAAACGTGTTGGATACGGAGCTGTCCTGCTTGTACAAATTGGCGCACAAAGTGATAATCAAGTCCTATGTGTTTCATCCGCGACTGAAACACCGGATTTGCAGCAAGATATGTAGCACCTATATTGTCACAATACACAACTGGAGTAGTGGTGGAGCGGATGTTGAGTTCAGCCAAAAGAGAAGCGATCCAACAAACTTCAGAAGTAGTGGAGGCTATGGAGCGGTACTCAGCCTCCGTCGAGGATCGTGCAACGCCAGTTTGCTTCTTGGAAGACCAAGCAACAGGGTGACGACCAAAGTAAACGATGTATGCACCCGTGGAGGTATAGTCGTCGCGATTACCCGCCCAATCTGCATCTGTATATGCATGAAGGTTTGGTTGGTTGTTGCTGTGAAAGAAAATGCCTTGAGAAAGTGTGCCTGACAGATATCGAAGGACCCGTTTCACAGCTGTCCAGTGATCCGTTGTTGGCTGATGCATAAATTGAGAGAGCTTGTTCACCGCATAGGAGATATCTGGTCGAGTCAATGAGAGATACTGCAAACTGCCAACCACCATTCGATATTCTGTTGCATCGTCAAGTTTGTTGCCCATTTGTAGCGTGAGACTAGTGGTGGGGCACATCGGTGTGGAGACAACCTTGCTTGTAGTCATCCGTGTCTTGTGTAGCAAATCTGAAATGTAACGTTTCTGAGTTAGAAGTAAGCCATTCTCAGTTCTGGTCAGTTCCATACCAAGAAAATAATGTAAGTCACCAAAATCTTTTAAAGAAAATCGAGTAGATAAGGAAAGAATGAACCGATTAAGCTGTGTGGGGTTGTTGCCGGTGACAATGATGTCATCAACATAGATAAGCATATATAGTTGAACTCCTTGGTCAGTGTAGATAAAGAGCGAAGCATCAGCTTGAGAGTTGCAGAAGCCGGAGGACAAGAGAAATTCTCGCAGTTCATTGTACCAAGCTCGAGGAGCTTGTTTGAGGCCGTAGACTGCCCTGTTAAGCTTGCAGACGGCGCGAGGATTGTCTTTGTCCGTGAACCCCGGTGGCTGTTCCATGTACACCTTCTCTTTCAACTTGCCTTGGAGAAAGGCATTGTTCACATCAAGTTGCCGTAGTTTCCAATTCCGAGAAACTGCTAGACTAAGGATGAGGCGAATTGTGACAGGCTTGACTACCGGGCTAAATGTATCATGATAGTCGATGCCAGGCCTTTGATTGTACCCCTTAGCTACCAAACGAGCTTTGTAGCGATAGATAGAGCCATCAGCACGTCGTTTGATAGTAAAAATCCACCTGCATCCAACAACATTAGAGACATTAGTGGAGTCAACAAGATCCCAAGTATGATGTTTGATTTGAGAGTTCATTTCTTCATCCATGGCTTGTCGCCAGTGAGGAATACTGAGAGCTTCAGTGACTGTCCATGGCTTCATATCCGGTTTGAGAGGAGGTATCGTGGTGTGCAAGTTCAATTTTTGAACTGGTTTGCGTTGCCTTGTACTCGTCCGTATAGGAACTGGTGGTGGCGCGGGAACAGAGACTGCAATTTGATCCAAGGGTTCCACTGGCGGTACTGTTTCTGATGTGGGTTGTGGAGAGTCGAGCAGTGGAGGTGGTGGGATCACAGTCGTCGAAGGTGATGGATCAGTGATTGCAGCTGGTGTGTTTGCAAGAGCAGTCATGGTGGACTGGATGGCGTTTGGACAGAGTCACGACGAGGAACAATCTTGAGAAGAAGCGGTGGTGGTGTTGTATCACTGGGTGATGTATCATCAATAACCTGAGAAGAAGAAGGAGCTGCAAAAGGAAAGATCGATTCATGAAATGAGACATGACGAGAGGTATAGATCTTAGATGTTTTTCGATCTAAGCAGAAGTAAGCACTCTG
Source organism: Biscutella laevigata subsp. laevigata (assembly GCA_900406315.1). Taxonomy (NCBI): domain Eukaryota; kingdom Viridiplantae; phylum Streptophyta; class Magnoliopsida; order Brassicales; family Brassicaceae; genus Biscutella; species Biscutella laevigata. The sequence continues at coordinate 7,850 of OVAU01001102.1, forward strand.
CATTAAGGAGTACCCAATAAAGACGCAAAAAGTTGATTTATCATCGAGTTTATGTGAATTGTATGGTCGTAACCAAGGGAAGCATAAGCATCCAAAAACTCTAAGTTTCGAGAAATTCGGAGGAATGCCAAAGAGAGTTTGAAATGGTGAATGTAACTGTAAAACAGGGGTAGGCATCCGATTAATTAAATAAACAGCTGTTGCAAACCCGTATGTCCAATAAGACTTTGGTACCGATGTTTGCGACATGAGAGCTAGCCCTGTTTCAACGATATGACGATGTCGTCTCTCTGATATGCCGTTGTGTTCCGGAGTGTGAGGTGGACTCGTCATATGCGATATGCCTTGACTAGCAAGATAACTCCTTAAGCCAATGTATTCCCCGCCATTATCAGTGTAGAATGTCCGAATTTTGGTCTGGAACCGGTTCTCGACGAGCTTTTGAAACTTCGGAAAGAGTTCTTGAACCTCTGATTTTCGACGCAGCGGATAGAGCCAAGAGTAGCGAGAGAAATGATCTATAAAAAGTACATAGTACTTGAAACCATCAACAGAAACAATGGGTGAAGTCCAAAAATCAGAAAATATTATTTCAAGAGAGTGAGACGAAGTCAACGATGAAGAAGCAAATGGTAACTTATGCATTTTATTAATATAACATGAATTGCAAGGTCTAGCTAACAGACTGTTTGAAGAAACAGGTAAACTAAATTGAGATATGATAGAGTTTAAAATATGAGATGATGGATGGCCGAGGCGCATATGCCAATCATATAAGCTAGTATAAACAGAGGATGCAAAAGCAAGCGAAGGTGTCGGAGAAGAGGGCGGTTTCGGCCAGAGATAGATCCCATCTTTAGGGATGCCTTGAAGTCGAAGATCCCCCGAATGAAGATCCCTGACCTGGAAATATGTTGGTGTAAAAGTCACAGAAACGTCATTAGTTGTACATAGTTGAAAGACTGAAATTAAGTTTTTGTCTAATGAAGGAACACATAAAACATTGTCTAAGAGAAAAGGTTGAGTATAAGAAGGTGAGAAGAAGGAACCAGCGTGGGTGATGGGTAGAGCTGAACCATCCCCAAGAATGACGTCGTCACCTCCGTTGTAAGGGTTGTGGAGTGAAAGATTTCCAAGATCAGTGGTCATGTGATGTGAAGCTCCAGAGTCGATAAGCCAAGTCGAAGGATCAGATAGCGCAACTGCATTTGCTCGTGGCTGCCAAGACTGAGGTGAGGCGTTTTGTGTTTGCCATGGCTGAGGAGTAGCTGCACCTCTGATCATGCGAAAATCAGGACAAAACTTTGCACTATGCCCTTGTACACCGCAAGCTTGACACTTGCCAAGGTATGGACGTGGCGGTCGAGTGGGATTGTAATGTCCATTGTAACTGGTGTTGTAGTTGTTGTCATTGGTGTAGGATCGAGGTTGTTGTGAATTTTGCTGTCGGCCTTGGTTGGTGTTGTTGTAGTTCCGTGGCGGAGGACGGTAACGTGCGTCAGACGCATTAGCAACAATCGGAGAGGAGACTGGTGTTTCATTGCAGGTGAGCATGGCTTCTCTATTCAGTAATCTTTCAAATAGCTCCGTGTAAGATATCAGATTATCTCTGCCATTGATGGCATCGATCTCTGGTTTGTACTCATCACCCAAACCTGCTAAGATTTGTTCAGTGAAGTCTTCTGGATCTAGAGGTTTTCCCAGCAGAGAAAGGTCATCTGATTTCGCCTTCATCATGCGGAGATATTCAGTGATTGATTTGGTGCCTTTGGTGCAGGTGCGGAGTTGATGCTTCAGTTGCTTAATATGCCCACGAGATGGATTCCCAAAGGCAGCAGCAAGGAGATCCCAGACTTCTTTTGTCGTCGTGGCTGTGGAGACAAGAGACTGAACGGAGATGGTGATCGCACCAATGAGAGCACTGAACAGAAGGCGATCCTGTCGACGCCATGGTGCGTATATCGGATTAGGAGCAGAGATGCCCTCTGTTACGATCGTTGGTTGAGGATGCGTGCTGTCATTGAGAAACTGATGAAGCTCGTGACCTTCTAGAAGAGCCATCACTTGTCTCCGCCACATCAGGTAGTTGGAGTGGGTGAGTTTTGTCACACTGGACATGTTTATCGAGAGCAGAGTGCTCTGGGGATCTTGTGCATTAAACACGGATGTTCGTTCTGCAGAGGAGTCAGAAGACATAGTTGCTGGGGATTAAAGAGCAGAGATGAAGAGGGAAAAACCCTAAAAAATTGACAGAGGAGAAAGCTTAGCGAGGAAGAAGAAGAAGAGAAAAAGGAAAGATGGAGGTTTTTAGGAAAGTGGCTCTGATACCATATTGAATTGGTATTGTCGTGTGTTGTTATTGATATCAACGATATGAATATATACAGAGACTATAGACAGTAGAAAAGGAAACAGAGATATTCACACAATATACAGAGGAGACCGTTGGTGATGAGGAGAAGACTAATGGGCTTGGGCTCATTCCTTAACACCCTTTTCTTTATTGAAGAGCCCTGTTCAAAAAGTCGGTCTGGTCGAGGATTAGACGGTTATTAAGACTGAAAGGATTTTACTAAAATCGGTTATTCGATTACTCGATTTAGATGCTTCAATTCGAATTAAATCGGATTAATTGAATTAAATCGAGTTAATTGACTTGATTTTATATTATATTAAAATATCGGTTTTGTTTATTTTGTTCAATTCCTCAATGTTTTGTTTGGTAAAGCACTAAAATTATAGAAATGAAAAAAAGCTTTGAGTTACTGTTAACCAAGCTTATGATTTTATGAAAGATTTTTATTAACAATCTGCTTAAGCTCCGAACAAATTTATCATGCCTTATTGAATATCTAGGTATAACCTAGATTCTTTGAACATCTGTGAAGACTTTTCATTTTAATTAGTCAGTTATATATACAATTTTGTATATAAACAAATTAAAAAGGGAAATCTAACTAAAAACCGGTAACACAAGAAGGAACCGAAGAAAAAGTTTATCTTACAGAAATTGAATGTACTGTATATATATAGAGCTAAACCTCTGGCATCAGAAGAGAATCTCTATTGTTGACAAGAAGATCCCAAAGACGAGCAACAAAATTCCCAAGCAAAAATCATAAGATCATCACATAGAAAAACTTTCCGACAAAATGTGGATGTTTATTATGTCTTCACGAGAGTTTCCGCGAAAACTCCAGTCATGTCGGACGTACAAACCCAATGAAAACTCTCCACGTGGATAGCTAAGATTCATCTACTGTCTTAATGGTATCCAATACCCCAAAAGAGTCAAGACTTTAAAAAGTCACCGTCAAACATCCCAAAAAAGCCCCCCAATTTTACAGTGAAATATGCTTACTTTCGATGGGTATTTTGGGTAATTACTCCTGTCTACATCTCCTTGTTAAATTAGTCTATCCGCAGAGAACAAGAACGACCAGAACAAAAAAGTCTACTAAGAAAGAGATTAGATCAATGGCGTTTGAAGCTCTTACAAGAATCAATGGTGATATAATCACCAGATCATGGATGGTATCAAAGAGACCTTACAACACTGAGCTCTATCACAAAGAAGAAGCAGGAACAGTCGTTTTTCTCGCTTTCCGACCATCTTTCTCATCGAACGATTGGTTTGCTCCGGCGAATACATCTCCCTTTGGAGAAATTAAGATGAATCGTAGTCAGTTTCCTTGTATGAGAAGCATCGGCAACGACGTGGATGCTACTGTTAACCAAGCTTTTCTCAATAATCTTGAAGTTATCATTAGTTCAAGAACCACTTTTACTGATACTGTAAGTCAAAACTACCTTCATTGTTCTCGCCTTTTAATGGAAACGCGAGAAGTATTTGTGTCTGACTCTGAGCTTGGTTTCTTCAGGTGAAAAGGGCAGTTGAAAGGAAACAACAGATTGTATTCACAGGACATTCCTCGGGAGGTGCAACTGCAATCTTAGCAGCAGTTTGGTATTTAGAGACATACTTCAAACGGAACCCCATTGGTCTCCCTGAGCCTCTCTGTGTGACATTTGGAGCTCCTTTGGTTGGTGACTATATCTTCAAACACGCACTTGGGAGAGAGAATTGGAGCAGGTTCTTCGTGAACTTTGTCACAAGATTCGATATTGTTCCTCGGATTATGCTTGCACGGAAGGCATCAATAGAGCAAACTCTGCCTTATGTTCTTGGCCAGTTGGATTCAATCCATGAGAGCGACCAGAGAATAACAGAGTTTTACACAGCTGTTATGCGAGACACATCAACTGTTGCTTGCCAAGCAGTTTGTGAATTGATTGGGAACGGAGAGGCGTTTTTGGAAACTTTTTCCAGTTTCCTTGAGTTAAGTCCTTATAGACCTGTAGGCACTTTTGTCTTCTCTGCAGGGAAGAGATTAGTCTCTGTTGAAAACTCAGACGCCATTCTTCAGATCCTGTTCTACGCTTCTCAGTCTAGCAACGAACAAGAATGGTCTCAGTTTCCAAAACGGAGCATAACAGATCATCATAGCTATGAGGAACTGGTACAATCAGTGGGGATGAATTTTAATCATTTGGATTTGCAGAACTTGCTTTTGAATGGAGAAAACTCGATAGGGTCTGTGCTTAATGACCTTGGACTGGTAAATCCTTCTCTCTTTTTAATTTGCGCAGCTCCATCATAGCTCCATCTTTACCATTCTTGTTTCTTCCTTTTGCAGAGCGCAAGAGCCAAACAGAGCATCCATTCTGCACTAGAGGCAGAGAAGCAACGAGTAGATAATGAGAAAAAGATAGGAAACAAAATGCCAAAAATAATAGAGAGACTGAAATGGATAGTGGACGAATACAAACCAAAGTGTCAAGCTCACAAAAATGGGTATTATGATTCCTTCAAATTGTCCAGTGAAGAGAATGACTTCAAAGCAAACGTCAAGAGAGTAGAGCTAGCCGGTATTTTTGACGAGGTGCTTGGTTTAGTGAAGAAAGGTCAACTTCCAGACGGATTCGAAGGTCGCCGAGAATGGGTCGAGCTAGCAACTCACTACCGTAGATTAATAGAACCTCTTGATATTGCAAACTACCACCGACACTTAAAGAACGAAGATACAGGGCCTTACATGGCAAAAGGAAGACCAAACCGTTACAAACACGCTCAGAGAGGATACGAGCATGAACTGTTGAAGCTAACAGGAATGTCTGCAGAAGATTCATTTTGGAGCAAGGTAAATGCTCTTAACTTAGGGACACATCAAGAAATGCAAGAGAAGCTAAAGAAAGCAGGATCCACGTGCGGTTCGTGCTTCTGGGCTGAGGTTGAAGAATTGCAGGGAAAGTCGTATGAAGAAGTTGAGGTTAGGATTAAGACATTAGAAGGGTTGCTTGAAGGATGGATTGATGAAAATGAAGTAGATGGTGAGCAAATATTTCTTGAGGGTTCCACATTTAGTAAGTGGTGGAGTTCACTTCCCCAAAATCACAAGCTCCATTCGCCGCTAAGAGCGCGTATAATGGGTGAAACAAGAGCCACCTGAACTTCAAGTGGTCAATCATTGAAGCTATTCTAACACATGTTTGTGAGACGCATGTTCTGCTATTCTAATGTTTGTAAATCTGGTTTCCACTTCAGGATGATCTTAAAATAAGAAACATGTTATAAGATGACCTGTAAGTGATGTAATGTAACTGCTCTTTTTTCTTATGTCAAATTTCGTTCCACTTGACAATGATGTTAGAATAAGACAATGATCTTAGCATAAGAAGAAAGGCTCCAAAGCCTAAAGCCATCTCAAATAGCATGAACCGGAAGAGACTTACTGCAATTATATGTATTTGAAATTCATGTACCACCTTATGTATTCACACACCACTCTACATAACCACCACATGTTTCAGACGAAGAAGAGCCGTTGACATAGTAGAACACAGAACATAGTTCTCAGGTGCAAAAGACAAATTCTATACCCATATACTAAACAGTTTTAAGGGGAGGTAAAAAAACGTAGAACATGCGAGGAAATAGAAAAGAAGAAGACAGAAAAACAGACAGTCCGAGAAAAGCCACCTCCTCTTTATTCATGACCTGCAAAACATGCTAGACGAACGAGCAAGCCGAATAGTCCGACCACCACCTTGAACAGTAGCTTCGACCTTGAGTGTGTTCCTTTCATATGGCTTTCTGCAACCTGGACAACGCCCATCTCCATCGCAAATTGTCTTGTGGCAGAAAAGGCAAAGCCGGAATCCACAAGGACATGGTAAGAAATTTGAATCTGTTAAGTCTAGATCTTCGCAGCAAATGGGGCATGAAGATGGCACATTCAAAGAAGTAAAGTGCAAGTTCATGACCGGGAAACTATGCTGCTTATCCAAATTAGGAAGTCCCTGAGGACGGAGCTTATCATCTGGCCTCCATGCCTGGTTACTCTTTTGCTTCCTTGACATTGTTCTGGCACACCCAGGGTTTGCAACCCTTACAGCCACATCAGATCCACTCACTGAATCCCTAGGAGAAGCTGATTGCTTGACATTCTCATGCTCTTCGAAGGCCTCAGGAGGATCCTCTTTCTCATGCTTGTCGTCATCAGCTGCTAAAGCATCAGCAATAGCCTCCCAATCGTCCAAACAAGTGTCATTATCAGCATCTTCTTCCTCTGTTATATTACCAGAGCAAGAGCCACCACTTCCACTGCTACTGCTGCTGCTGCTAAAATTGGGGATTGAATTCATGCCACTCAGAATGCTGTTAGGGCTATTGGAAAGCGACTCCATAAAGCCCTCATGACGATGGGTTCCACTGTTATCCACTTCTTCCCTTCGTTGGTCATCTAAATTCTCAACAAGACGGTCTCTCTGATCAGGTTTTTCAATTGCAGTTCTTCGATTGGAATCCATTTCCTCCTTATCACCTTTATTAATCATCGCAACTGATAGTAAAAGCAAGATCAATTTAGACGAATTCCAACCCAGAGAATCAAGAACCTAAGCAAATCATGCAACCGGAAAAAAAAGACAAATCATACCTTGAGAAAGCCATTGCTCACGACGGAGACCTAGCTTGCTCTGCTTCAATTTGGCCGACCTGTTCGTCTGCGACCCAATGCAATAAGAAAAGAAAACCCCCCAAAAAAAAATCCACAAAACAAATCAAAGAGTGAAATCAAAAGAACAAAATTTAGAAAGAGAAATAAGATTTACAGAAACAAAAAACGTACCCTTTTCTTTTTCCCGAAATCCCTTGCGCTAGGTGGAGCAGTGGCAGAAGCGTTGGTGATCGAATCAGAAATCATGGTTTTTTTTTTCAAAAGATTCCGATGCGCAAAATCAACAAAAAAATGTATAATAAGAAATCCGAAATCGAAAATGAAGATTCTCAAAAACCCTAATCAGATATGTTGCGAGAGGAAGAGAGAAACGTGCGATTTTTTGTTTGCTTTGTCTGTGAGAGCAAACGAGAAAGAGAGAGAGAGATAAAATAAAGAGATAACGGAAACTCCTCGTCTCCGCTCAGAACTTTCGTGGTGACAACAATACCCCTCGAATTGACTTTGGCATAGGCACGAAGGTGAGGGCTTTTTTGTAATCTTGTAAATTTCTTCTGTACGTTAAAACGCTGGCGTATGGTGGAAAAACTTCACGTGAGGAGAGTTCATATGATTCACGTATCATTATTCTTCCAAGTAACAAAAGGTTAAAAATCAGACCTTCTAATCCAATCGGTTATTTCCAGTTACAGATCATAATTACAGGCAATTTAACAATACAAAAGGAGTCAATGCTGTGTTGTATCCTTTAGATTTACATAAAAGTCATAAACCTATCAAAAACATTTTCCTTGATTTTATTTTTGCGATCTTATTGGCGAAAACCATGTTTCTCTCGTGGTATCTCAACATAAACTATAATGCTCAAAGCATTGCTTCCACTTTTTGAGTGAAGGAGCGAGCGACAACAACGTAAATTTTTAGTTTCAGACAGCATCTACTTATTTTCCAACTCATAGTTGTGTCATCCTATACAAGGGTGTATATCTAAATCTTTCCATGACCCATCTACAAAACAACAAACACATTATAGAATAAAAATGTTGAATTTTGTAGTTTCAAATTTTCTAAATAGAACAGCAAAGTCAAGAATATATTCGTTTTGTATAGTTCCTAAGTAATCACCAAAACAATTGATCATAATTCATGAAAATTAATGATTTCGACCAGTCCATTGGTCCGACTAGTATATGGGCAAGGGTCTAATATTTGAGCTACCGAGGCTCTAAAACAAAATATGCACTTTGATTCTTACTACATGATCAAAATAAATCATTAAAATCAGTAAACACCGTGTAATAGAGTAATGAAACATTTCTACTCTAGAGCACTTTTCATACTACTAAT
>OVAU01001103.1:0-16212 GCA_900406315.1 Biscutella laevigata subsp. laevigata
AAAAAAATCTTTTTTTCTCTCGCTTGAACCCTAGTTTTCTCAGATCCGCCGCTAATCTTTCCTCTCTGGTCCGGCGACTGGTTGGTCGATGGCTATGCCGCCGGTCACCTCGTCGTAGCAGCTCTTTCTCCCTTTATAGTTTCGTACAGCTTCTAGCTCCTGTGTCTTTTCGGAAGGGTTGGTCGCTTTTGGTTCTTGCTTCTCCGGTGGTGGTCGTTTCCGGCGATCTCCGCTCCAATCGGTGGCTTGGGTCGGACGATTCTTACCCTCTCTTTGTTGTTGTGTCTGGCTCGGTGTGTTAGCGGTGTCACAGCCAATTTCAATTGGTTTTCGTCTGTGCGTCGGTCCTCCGAAAGTTTCAGACGGCTTCCTCCTTTGGCTCTGGTCCGGCGAAGGTCTCATTCCGGGTTCCTCCCTCCCTAGCTTCTTTCCCCTCTCCCTAGCTTCTTTCCCCTCTCTTTTGCTTGTCACTGTAGTGGCCTTGGTTCTTTGGTGGCGAGATGGTTTATGTGGAAGGGGGTCTGTTAGTGTTTGGCAGTGACGCTGAGGTGTTGGCTCTTTGCTGGTGCTGTGTGTTTCTTCCGTTTGGCGGGGGTTTCTCCGGCAGTGTTGTCGTCTTTCGCTTTCTTGCTGGTTTGGTCCTTTCCTCGTTCTGTGCTTATTATCAGCCTTGGTTTTTGCTTGAGGTTTAGGATCTGTTGGTGTGGTCTTCTGCTGGTGTGGTCTCCTGTTGCGTTGTGGTTGCGTTGTGGTTTAGTTGTTCGTTGTGTTAGTGTTAGTTATGTGTTGGTGGTGTTTCGAGTTAGTGAGCCAAGGCCTAGTTAGGCTCTCTGTCCTGGTGATTTGATTTGATAGCTCTACGGGTTTCCGGAGTTATTAGATTTCGTCTCAAGTGGTTTGACTTTCTTAGGATGAGGATGTTTCTAGTTGGTGTTGAGGTTTCTCTGTGGCCTTTCGTTTAAGCAGTTCAGTGGACTCTTCCTTCGTGGATGTTCGTCTCCCGTCTTCGGTCAGTAGCTGCAATGGTCGTCGGAGTTCTATTATGCCTTGGAAAGTAGGTTGCAAAAAAGTTCGTCTTCCGAGTTTCCGGGATTAGGTGATTCGACTCGTTGCTCGTGGCTCTTCGTGCTCAGTGTAAGTCNNNNGCTCTTCGTGCTCAGTGTAAGTCGAAGGAGTATCTCAGCCTAAGTCGTTCGAAATCCTTCAATAAGTGGCATCGTGGTTTATCCCTTCAGCCTCCATTTCCAGCATCTGAGCTTTTTCATCCTAATTAGTCCTTAGATCCTTTCTTCGGTTTTGGTTTTGTCGTTTTCTTGAGTCTCTTGTTTGTTTCTGGCTTGCTCGAATATGAGTCTTTGCTCGCGGTGCATATCTGGTTTCGATAACAGGTATTGCAGTCGCCTTAGCTCGCGGTGCATATTTGGTTTCCTTAACAGATATTGTAGTCGCCTTCTTTGCGGGGATGTGTTTGTATCCGCCGCCTTAGGGTTGTTTTCAGATTGTCTTCAGGTTGTAAACCGCTTTTGTTATATATAATTCCGGTGAAAAAAAAAAAAAAAACAACTTTAAAATTCATGTATTTTCTAACCTTTATTACATATGAAATATGAATTATCCGAGCTATAGGAGAATGATATTGGAAAATGAGTTTGCTACCTTATTATTATGGAGATTCTACAGTTAAGAAGAATATTTACAGAGGAAGCCGTAATTATTGTTCATTGCTGTGGTCAAGAAAACTTAAGAGAAACCCACTCACAATCCGGCGAGCTATTGGATTAGGGATTTGTCGGCACAAACGACCGTCAATGTAAGCTACGATACCTGAAGCCACGAAATTCCCAATACCAGATTTCCACATAAACTTCAATTTCTTCTTCTTTTCACTAATTACCGGTACCATTGTAGTACTGGAACCGGTGTCAATAGTCTCAGCCTCTGCTTCTTTTTTTGGCCTATGACTTGTAATGAACTTAGTGGCGTGCTGTCTCAGTATTCGAATTGCAAAGCTCACGAATAGATGTTCACATAATGTCATCACCGTTGGTCCGATCTTCCATTCCTGATCATAGTTTGAGATATTCACATGACTCAGGGATCCATACCTTAAATCTCATTATTTGATCATGTCAAATTGGTGTTTATGCAGAAAAAAAGAGATTTGACTATACCTTGTCTCCATGGAGACGGCGATGAGGACGAGAGGATGATGGATCTCCTTTGAGTAAACCCCTGCTTTCGAGAAAATCTTTAACACGGTCCATCATCTCCTCTATGAGAGAATTACTTGGTGGGAGGTTTTTCAGGAAAACCTATAAGTGAATATGTTTCGCTAGTCAGAGAAATAGGAAATTCATGATCTCTTTTGGCAAAGCAGATTTAAATTAGAAATTTATTGTTTACCTGATCGTCAACGACTTTGACTCTGAGATATTCTTGTCTATACATTGTATCCAACATAGCTTGAAGGTATCCTTCGATGTATAACTGCGAGGAGTGAGTATGAGCATACACAACAAAATCTTGCAAGAATGTGTGACAACGATACTAAAACTTTGAAGAAATTAGTAGATGTGATGGGAAGCTTATTCTTTCTAGGCTTTTATATGTTAAGGTAGCCGTGACCCTTCTATTTTATTCATGTAAAAAGGCTATAAGTGCGTCGAGCTTTTTTTCAGTTACTCGTTTCTACTCTATAGAAATGAAAAGCGTAATGTGAAAAGGCCAAGTGCGTCGAGATATCACCTCATCAATACCAGGACTACGATCTAGCTTAATTGTTCTATCAGGTCCACCTTCCATCAAAGCTGTTCCTATCACCGAAGGTTCCATTGCCAATTTAAGGACTCCATGGTGGAAACCACTAACCTGCGAGAAAGAGGGAATGATTATAAAAAGACCATGTTGGCAATGCAATTTTAGCCCAACGAATCATACATATGAAAGGAGATAAGCCCTCACCAGCCCATCAAGACCTTTCATCTCTGCACCCCTCAGAACAGAGTCGGAGATTTCAGTAACAGCAGCGAAGATGACATTGGATCCTGCTGTTCGTAGCTGCAATAGTAGTTGCGTAAGAACATTAGTTAAAAAACTAGGAAATTTATACATGCTATATGATACGTACAGTTTTCCCAAGATCACCGAAGTAACGTCTTGTCCCTGACAATCCTTTGTTGTCAATAAATTTGCTGAGGAGTTTGAAGGTGCCTACAACAGATATAAGCAAACAATATTGCCCCCCTTTACTAAGACATGGTGCATAAAGAAGCCAACAACGAAGAGAATGATACCATAAATGTCCATCGCTTACCCACTGTTAAACCAGGGACGTTCGCCAAGCCTCGAGAAGGATCAAAAAAGGCATCAAGAGAGGACGATGCAAAATCATCAAACATGGATGCGAACGCTGGCGGAAGTAAAGGACTGCCCTTTGCAATGTAGATTGCTCTCATTGCATACCTAGGGATTACTTATGCAAGTTAATAATACCTGAACGGGCCAGATTACTTCGGAACTATTAACAAGCAAAAAAGATGATACCATGAGTAATGTTTTACACATCGGAGAAGTAGTTCGCGAACTGTTATCAAAGCATGAGTGACCAGTACACCATTTAGTTCTACAACCATATTTTTTATCTGCGGAACCTACAGAAAACAAAGTACAAGACAAGCATGAGCTCTTTAAAAATTATGTGCATATAAGTATAGCAAAACAGCAATTTAAGCAGCTAAAGTGATAATTGTGATGCCCGTACCTTAACCACGCTATGCAGCAATGACCTCAGAGTTTCTTGAGCGGAGTTATAGCTCGAGTAAGAGCTCCCAGGAACAAAATTAGCAACAATCTGATTGAAAAGATGAGAAACAGAGGTAGTTTTTTAAATCACGAAATTAACTGAAAAAGAGACGATTAGTGCAAACCTTAATTGGGTGAATTTCAAAATTATCGAAATAATATTGGCTACTCTGCGTATTTGTACTGAGAGATGATCTCCAAAATGCCACAACTCTCATTAAAGTCTCTTCGTCTAGGTTCAAACTGACTGGCTGCACACAAGAAGGTAAAATTATATCCAGCAGCATAAGCAGGTTTAGATGCCAATACAATCAATACTTGAAAGAGTCAGAAGTTGACTCTGGCTGTTCTATTTCCCTAGTCAAAACGGCAGCGTGAGGAAAAGGGGTAGGGAGTGTGACACGATAAAGGCCTGGTACCTGCAAAACTATCGAGGAATGCTTGACTTGTGTGACGCTTGAACCACCTGATACTAGTACGAATACACATTTGAATAGACAATCATTTGCATCACTGGAACCCGAAAGATGCTGACGAAGCATGGCTGCAAACGGCGCCCCTGCCCACTTGTGATCCACATTCAGAGTCTGCAATATCCAAAGACAAAAGATATGTCTTATTTCTGCACCGGCAAACCAAGCCAACTTATTGCACCTCATAAATGTATACCTCTATACATAATTGGTTAAATTTCTGTTGGTCGGTGAACATGGACTGTAGACCAACATTCTCAAGCCTTGCCACTAGGATTGGAGAATAAGTCAAGACAGGTTTATCCTCTGCATTCTACATAAATGGTTAAAAACAAAATCAAGTCTAGGAGGCAAAGGAAGCTTTAGGTCGAGGTAAACTAATGCAGGAATAGCTATATAATACAAATATGATGGTGAAGAAGTGAGAAGTACAATACAGACTTACTTGTTTCACTTTTTCAAGTAAGTGAATTCCTAAATGGGTTAATCGGAATTGGATTTTTGAACGAGAATGGAATGCTGAGTCTCCTTTAAGGCTTTTTGAAACTTCACAAATGCGAATCACTCGAGTCAGACCATCTGCATATACTTCATATCCGACCTTCACCATTGGTATGCTACTCGAGGCCTCGTGGGCGGTTTTATGATCTTTACCCTTCTTTTCCCACATTAAGTGGGAAGCTATGCTTCTGTGTTGGGTTGCCTTGAAAAGGGGTTTCCATGGACGGACCTTATCTAAGCTGACTTCACGCAAAGGTGTCATGCCTACAAAAGGAAAAATCCAGCTTTTTGCTCAATAAATGAGTGCTCAGCAAATTGATAACGTGGAACAAACTAACGAATTCTTTTTTTCCTCGTAAATCTAAGACTTTATGGAAGTTAATGGTTTATAAGCAGGAAAAAATCGAAAGCCAACTATTACCATCTACTATAACTACAAGTTTGTGAGGAAGGGTCACATCATCCCATGCATAATCAGCCCCACTTCCAGGTCCAAGTACTTCAACCTCTGATGAATCCTGCAAATAACAAGCAACGAGCAGTGAATGATGCACAGATATTCAAAAACACATGTAGCAATGAGAACTAGTAGGATGTTACCAACCTTTTGGTAGTAAGTGAGAGATGTAGAGTGCAAGAAATTCTCAATTCTATATGGTGGTGGGATATTTGGTGGTTTTTGGAAGTGCACGGCAAGAGTTGAACCTTCTTCAGTAACATTAACAGATGCAAATTCAATTGCGCCTTCGCTTGCTTCACCTGACTGCTTTCTGAACTTAAGGAAAAAACATCCCATTGAAGTGATGCATAACGGGCCTGACCAACCCCAGTTTGCTTTGTTCAACCGAAATTGAATGAATATCAAGGGATTTGCATTGTCACTTCCGTGCTTTCTGATAAAATTTTCAAACAGATGGAGTTCTTTCTTCTGGGTATTTTCTTCCTGCAATCTTAAGGCTGCTCTCTGCTTACCTTTTATGTTTATAATCCCCACAGAGTCATCCTTCCAGAAAAAAAAAGAAACGTATATAAAACATGTTTTTAAGAGGGAAGCAAATAAGTAAAAAGGGGACACAAAAAAACCTGAAAATAGCGTTGGCGGATGTCAATGGTCTCTTCTGATTCATTGATTACCAGATGTCTCGGAACAAAAGTCACAATCCGTGACGGAACAAGCATTTTACTTGAAATTGATCTAACTGACAACCCGAACCTTGTTATATACCGAAATCCAGACTCATCTTTTGTTACTAAGCTAATTTCTGTAAGTCCTGATAAAGCATCCAAATCCAGCACTGCTTCAGTTGCCCCATGACCATCAGCCAATATGACACAAACCTTGCGGGATCTGACCAAACAAGGTGCTGAAGTTGTTTATAAAAAGATATTGCGTGAAAATAAATATGTACCGAGCACAGATACCTTACCTTATAAACCATGACCCCTCTGTCTTTTGGGGCAAATACAATCCAAGCTCAGGAGGGACAATGTAGTCAAGTTTCTCCAGATCTTCCCTGCATTGTTTACTTTACATGTAAATAGCCATCAATAGGTTAAACAATATTTTGATTTATTTGTCATATACCTGAATAGAGGTTTTTGATCAAGGGGAAAGAAGAACAAGTTGCAGTCTGAGTCGTTTTTAAGCATGTACGATGTGAAAACAGCTGCCTGCACCAACCAGGAAGATTTTTTTTACTAAAAAACAATCAGAAAAGGAAACAGACTTAAAGATCAAATCACGACCTCCAGTATGCCTCTTTTCCCTAGAGACAGTCTCAAGGAAGCACTGTATTTTCCACCCACAAAATCAAGATCAACATCCAAACATTCTGCATCATTCTTCTGCTTCTGTAATTTCTTAACCCACTGACCACTATTGACTGGTTTGCAGCTCGCTTGGGAAGTAGTGAGAGTAACTCTAAAGTATATCATGTCAGGGTTAGCATAGAAATCCATTGTTTTTCCACTCTGCAGAGTTGCATGCTTGCCAGTACTGTGTCTCCCCATCGAGGTTAACTGATCTGCGAGCAAGAATATAATGTTAGAGGCAGATATAAAGGTCACCCAAAAAGTACATGCTTTTCTGCAGTTACCAGTCTCTGTCAAAAAAATGTCTGCTTCAGAGGACAGGAAGTTGGACACCTGCACGGTGGGCAAAAGGAAGATTTCCTTCTGTTCTCGCAATGCAATACATGCTTTCTGTTTCTCAGACACATCAGAGGATGCATCAGGTCGTGTGACAGAGACTTCTCTCCCAATGCTATGGATCAGAAAATGCAACTTGCCAACACTCTGATTTTCAGATGTGACAGAGCAACATGCAGTAGTCAAGGAGACCTTTACTGATTTGATAGATAAGGCTTTTTTAACTCCATAACTCAATTTATCAAAAATTCCTGTTAGGCGTACTGCCTTGCCTCCTTCAAGCTCTTCTGACCATTCGCTTGCCAGTGAATTCTCACTCCCAAACAAACTTTCCAATGATTCAGGTCTAAACGAGAGGGAAAAATTACCTGCCATTTATTTTGCAAAATCGATCAGAATACCGAAAACAATAATCACTGTGGTTGATAATCCTGTTACGCTAAGAGCAGCTAGACTGTTGATTTACCTCCAGAACTAATATAGGGAATATAGGGGCATACAGTCATTAAATACGAAGAAAGAGAAGTTGCTGGAAACATGTTGCATGATAAAGGGCTATTCCAACCTTGCTCGAAAGAAATTTAGCAAGAAAACACAATTCAACCAGAAAACCTACCAACAGCTAAGGATGTTAATGCCTTCTTCAGATCTCCTGATAAGCTAATGGCATTAAATGCTGCAACTGAATCATCGATCGTACCACCAGGCTTCAGAGGTACAGAAACAAAATCATCTCTCTTCTGTTTAGATCGTTGAAATCGTATGTTTATGGGAAGACTTGTCTCGTTATGAATCCTTGTCAAAGGAGAAACTGAGATCGATAAACCATCCTACAGGTTGACATTAATGCAATAATTAAGGGAAGAGTTGCATCTGAAAGCCCCTGAGTTAATATTTAACGATCTTATAGAAAACCTTATCAGCTTACGACATACCTCCAATCCCTTCTTAATATCAACAACAACAAATGGTCCAGGATGACTCCTTGAATCTATAAAACATATGAAGTTCAGTAGAAGCTGCAACACAACGCATGACGAGATAGAGATGTGAAGAGCATCAAAATACCTTGGAGTGATACTATCCTTGTTCTCCAAGCTAGTGTTCTGGCCTCTAACAAAGAAACGTTGAGAGAAGAAGTTATAAAATTTCCAGAAGAAAGCTGGACTGCGGCCACTGGAGAAGCTTCAGGTTGATGGTTCGTTGAATGCCTTTGGAAAACATTACAAATAATTAAGGATCTGCCATCCACTTTTTTATGCAAGAGAACTAGACAAGAGTGAACGTGTTTCGCCACTCTCAGTTAGTTCAAAGGATTATTTTTACTTTTGTACTTTTTTGCACCTATGGGGAATAAGAAGTATGCAAAACACCAATTGGAAACATGGAATATCTACTCTAGAGAGTAGAGAGTGTTACAGACTATTCAAGGATTATTTTTACTTTTGTACTTTTTTGTACCTATGGGGAATATGCAGTTTGCAATACACCAATTGGAAACATGGAAAAGAAAATTACTTCACCTACCTACTCTAGAGAGTAGAGAGTGTCACAAACTGTCAGCATTCAGCTCGAATCATAAACTCGGACATCTTTTTGTTGCAGTATAAAACAAGGCATTAAGGGAACAAGGAGTTACCGAAGAAAAACCGAAGCGGTTTGCTTCCTCCCAACAGTAGCAGTCTGTTTCTCATTGAATCGGAAAACAAGGTCAAGGCCAGAGAGGTTTTCTATCTGAAAAAGACGAATTTTTTCATGGTTCCTCCATAGATATCGGTATGTATGGAAATTTTTAAGCACCGGAAAAGGATCAAGTAAATGATAACCTTGCAACAATTAGCAAGAATAACAGAGGTTTTTACTGAAAATGGACCAGCAAACTCAAGTTTTCCAAGCACAAAAAGGAGCATATCCAATGACAGCTCAGTTAGAAAGACCTCCAACTGCACAGGCAAAAGGAAAATATGTAACGAAATAGATAGCCCCTATGATTCATCGAAAATGCAATAAGAAGCTTCAAGTACCTTTCCAACTCTGCAGTAAATATGAGAAGGTACTTTGTGCATAGTATTTAAAAGATCCTGGGTCTGAAAGGTTGAACGGTAGAAAGCACTTACTTCTACTGGATGAATAAATTCCCGCCTGTTCCACCACAGCAATAGGAAGAAAAAAATAAACAATTACTTAAGAGAATTCTATATAGCTCACGAAAATGCATAAATGAGGGAAACCATATGCATCTTAAGAACCCTGGAAAGAAACGTTCTCACCACTGGTTTGTCTGAGCATCAAAGTACAGCACTAAAAGATTTGATGTGCTCATGATCCTGGCTTTAGAAGATAACATTTGTACAGTTAACTGAGTGAAATCGATTGAACCACGAAAAAGGGGAAATCTGTCCCTTGTTTCTGAAAGTTCATGAACAATGGTCAGAGATAAATCATCAATTGTTACTGTAACAGAAGGAAGGGAAGAGTCCATCACAGATTGCGTTTCAGACTCATGGGTCTCAGGAGGTATCACATATGTAATACTACGAGTTGCCAAACTTTCACGAAACACTTTAAACTTGAATGGATTTCCTGGCTTTCGGACAAATTCTGGAAAACTATCGATAAATGCAACAGCTAAATCACTCTTCTTGTTGACGAGGTAAAACGTATCTTTGACCAGTTTACGGTAGGTCTCCCAGTCAATGTCACCCTTATAATTTTCGGATTCGCCACAAAATGCCCGAAAGAGTGTTGGTGCATTATCATAAAGTCCAGAGACGTTAACAATATCTGAGCCTGAATGGTAGTTTAACCGTAATGGCTCTCCTCTATCGTTTTTAGCATATAAAGATGTCAAGGAGAACCATAGGATGGATGATTTCCATCCTTGATGACGGTGGTAGCTGACCTGCACATGAATTCAAATTTTTTTAGGACTACATTTCAGGGAAAAAGCAGAGGCAACAAAAACAAAGGTGGCAGGACAGATTTTATTTTGAAACCCAAAGAATAATAATTACTTATTATCTCTTGTTGTTCTAATACGTGTACCATACCCTGAAAAGAGCTCTTTCTCCGACCAGAGAATAATGAAGGGTACCAGTCACAACAAACTTGTCGCCCCTGTCTTCCACTGTGACGAACATATGTTGGTGTATATCTTGAATGGCAACGATTGCTCCTATACATATATCAATTCTACATCAGAGGAAGACCGCAAAATTTTTATGAATGACTATATTATTAATATACCTACTTACCATCAGGAACTACAGATTCAAAACTTCTCTCAGGTTCACTGATGAACGAAGGCCTTTCTAAAGAATCATGTGTGCTTTCTCTTCCAGGTAACGAAGTAAAGGATGCGAGCATTGAAAGGACCATCTGATGAAACACCAAACATAACTATTAGCAATTATATGAATGTGAATACACATTCAAAAGTGTTGGCATATTATTCAAAACCTGATATCTATACCACAAAGAATGATACCTGCAACTCTGACAGGGAAATAGTTATATCAAGTCCCAGAACAGAACACCCACCGACCCAGGCCTGGCTAAACTGGTGACCGGTATCTTCTTGCTTCTTAACAGATGCAGAGACACGTAGGTCTTCCAAAATATAGTTTTTATAACGAGACTGAATTTCTTCCTGTAAGTTGCTGTTTGTAGTAAAATCTCCTGAAACACTTGTGCTATAACCTGAACGGATTACATCCCTTTGCTGAAATGATGTTTCAAGAGGAGCACCAGACAGAAAAGAAGAAGATTCACTAAATGCTGGAGAAGAAAATTGAGTAATATTTATGTCTTTTTCTACGCTCTCCAGAATCTTAGAAAGAACTGATAGCCGAGAAACATCACAAAGAAACTTTTGTTCTCTTCCTGCCAAATCAAGAGAACAGTGGAGAGTGATCTCCAGAACAATTTCCCTAATAGCTCCTGAAATGCCAAAATGAAGCAGTTATAACTTCTTTGA
Source organism: Biscutella laevigata subsp. laevigata (assembly GCA_900406315.1). Lineage (NCBI taxonomy): Eukaryota > Viridiplantae > Streptophyta > Magnoliopsida > Brassicales > Brassicaceae > Biscutella > Biscutella laevigata. The sequence continues at coordinate 10,900 of OVAU01001103.1, forward strand.
AACGCCAAGTACATGTATTTGGTAACATAAACGTTGAACGACTGGATACAGAGAGTACAACTTACCATATTCATCCTCACAAACAAAACCCAGCGCAAACTGGGTGACATCTATAGAAAACGCTTTTACAGTGTACCGTTTTGCTTGTTGCCAAGGAATATTTACTTGACTGACACCTGAATCATCTTCGACTTTCTCAAGAACTGGCACAGAAGATTGAATCACTGACACCTTTCTTGAAATGAAATATAGGTACGTGGAGTAACTATGAGTTAACCCTATCAAGGCCTCTGGTTCAAGGACAAAAAGACCACCCTGCCAGCAACATGGCGAGTTACATCATGCACGATATAAAACTACTCAATATGTAAATAACGCAAGTAGGGTTTATTAATTACCTCAACTCTACAGGAAACTGTCTGAAATTTTCTCCCAATAGAAACCGATGTTAAAAACTTGCTTGACCGACGAACTTCAACCAAGAGAATTTTTGTTGAGCACCTAGCTACAAGTAAGTCAGTCAATGCCAAATCGATGTGTATCCAGTTGGACAGTAGAGAGTCTGAAGCAGAGTCCAACTTGTACACTTCTCTCTGAACCTGAACACTATCTGTAGTAGGTTCATTTGCTACTGATGAATTTCCTGCACCGCTTGCAGAATCACCAGTCACACAACAGGTGTGCCCTAGTTCTGATGGGCTTGAGCAATCCATACACACACTCAATATGCAGCTAGAAAGACATGCTTCAAGCAAGATATCATGTGACCTGAACGGTGACGTTTCTGTGATAAAGCTGCCAGAACTCTTCCATATGTTATCTCTATATCTGAAAAGTATAGATTGGAGTTCACACAAATCAACATTGATCAAAAACCTATGTTCTTCACAAGATAGTTCAATGCATGCTTGCTGGACAGAAGACCAGATTCTAGAATCAGCTAGCTCCATCTGCCTCTCAGATTTGTCGTCTGCTGTAGGAACATCAAATATCACATCCATAGCTTTCACCTTAATGCTCGCTTTAACTGCAAAAAGTGTTTTGCAAAATGTCTTCTCGATCTCATGTTCCACATGCACTGCACCAGACCTGGGAAATTCTAGTCCCAGTGAATGACCCGCAGAGCTTAAGCCACTCAAACCACAGGATAGCCCAGAAACTAAGCTTAGAAGCATCTGGTACAAAATAAAAAGCTTAATTTAATGCNTAATTAGGATCTTGATGCTAGTCAGATGTTAGGTTGGGAATCTTAACCACAGAAGCACAAGAACAAGGTTATTTAGATTACGGAACTCATTAACTTGAGATCATCATATCCAACCCTTACGCCTAAAAGGATTTTTCCTGAGAAAGCCAAAAATCACTAAGAACATCTGCATCAATTCGTGCAGCCAATAAAAAAAGCTAGGAAAGAGATAGGAAACAAATGTCCATATGCTATCAGAGTTATAGACATAAAAAGTAAACTGACGAAAAAATCTCTCTTACCTGATAGTAAGCACTTAGGTCATCCAGTTTTGATACAATAGTCAGTCCCAGCACCAAAACATCCAAACCAGTTGAGAAATTCATAGTAGTTTCGCTGAAGGAATGAACATGCTCTCTGCAGTAGGTTGCAGCTCTCTCAGATTAAGATAGAGTTGCATAAATGTAATCAGATGCTGCTGCCAATCACAAAACTAGATTGCATAATGAAGTCATGGTATATGGAATTGAGATATTCTTACAGCACCACTGGCAGAAAGAAGAATACTGATCCAAAGCAAGAGAGTGCATAATATCACAAAAGAAAATATAAACACAAAACCCCATGGAAAGAAGAAATGGTTAATTAGATGTCATACCAAGTAATATTACCCGGTCCCTCTTTCCTTTAATGTAGCGTAACCAGAGTCTGGAAATATCTTATGAACGTATACTAACTAGTTCGGCGAAGCACTAAACTCAGCCCTATAGTATCTGAAGGAGATGCAGCTAAGAATCAATCTTCAGTGCTAAATGATGTGATCAAACAAATCTGCTATGACATGACAACCAAAGCATGTATCGAGCAGGGAAACAAAGACAATGTTCATTTTAGCTTCGTGTAACACATATGTGGCAATAAATGGCAATAAAAATCCCCAATGATTATAAATTAATTTGATAAAAGAAGAAATCCCACACCTTAAGGATGAAAAGCAGATAGTTACAGGCCTCAATATAAAAAGCTGAGTCCATTTCTTTTCTGCCATTTTGCAGAAAGAACAATCAAAACCAGAAAAGCCTAGGTGTGAGGATAGAGAATTCCATCCAAGAGAGACATATTTTTCAGAACTTGGAATCTCAGTATCACTTAACCCCAGCTCATGAAGCAAAAGCCTATCTGATCTTGTGTTATCGGGCCCTTGAAACATCCTCAATGGTACCACGTCAGATTTTGAAGTCGGCCAGACAACAAACTCAAAATCATGGAAATCAAATAAGAGAAGATCTTTATGCCCAATTAAAGCATCATCTTCTTCAGCCTTCTCCACCAACAATTTGACCTGAGGGCCACCAACAAGTATGCCAACCTGAATCTGTCCCTCTGGATGAACTTTATGCAAAAACTGCTCAATGTTGCGTCTATAGATCCCATATTCGTCACAACTAGCCATTTCAGAATCAACCCCTCCTGTTAACGAAGAACTTAATTGAGCCCCTCCAGTAATTTCGTCCACAAAAAAGCTTTGAACCCATTGTGCCTGCCAAATTAGCAGAGCCATTGAAAACAAGGATGAATACTCTAAAACAATATCCAACTTTCCCAATACCATGCTGCATTTCCAGAGCCCAGAATCTTGGTTACCAACATCCCGATATGCCATGCAGCTTTTAATATCAACGAGTAGACAAGGGTTATTAGAAATTTTGTAAGTACTTTTGTCCAGCTTCAAGCAATTGTTGTTCCATTTCGACCACATTTCTCTCAGTAGATTTTGCAGATGCATAATACCTTCATGTTGATCACTGCCATAATTGTTATCTCTGTTGGAAAATAGGATTGGCTGTGCTGGATCCATGCTTAGGATAGTTTTCACAGCTTCACACATGTGCTTATTTCTTTCAGCAGAACTACTAGGATCATTTGTCGATCTCATGAAACGACTGGTTTTCTTTAAATTAGAGGACTCGACCTTCAATTTACCACAGGAAGCAGACAAACACTGAGTTAGGCAGCCAGCAGTATACATTACCAAAAGGTCATCAACCGAAAGGCAAAGAATGACAACATTTGAATCCATGTGTCCAGTACAGTCTTTTGATGTCATAAAATTTGAAATCATTTTCTCTGGATAAAACGTGATAGAAAGTTTCCCAACATTCACAACTGAATGAAGCTCAAGATGCTCCGTATCATCTTCATTTTTCCTATCAGTTTGTAATTCTTCGGTCATCAGTGTTTTTGACGAGAGAGAGGAGACTATAGACCAGAATGTTATAGTGATAAGCCTCCAGATATAAGCTAAAACCCAGGTGGTCTTAAACATCCAGTTGAAGCGGCCATATAGGGGAGTTTCATCATCATTGTCATTAGCATTCTGAGAATTCAGCCAAGTTTTGTATCTGGCTACTCTCCGCGCCCGTGTGATTGCTTCAGCAGGAAGCTCTTTCTCAATATTACATATCATCTCCCACTTATGCTTTGCAGTTATAAACTGCCTTTTGTGTTTTGAAACATTCCAAAGTGATGATTTCTCTGGCATTTTCCTGGAGTACCCAGCTAAAGATAGCAAGTACTCATAAGCATTCACATATCGCACCCAGAGGGAAACAGCGCTAACTAAGTTCTGGAATGAAAAAGAACGTGGTGAGATCATCAAGCGAATTCGGTGAGCAGCTACCTTCCACAGATAACGTCCATCTCTGACAGAATTGCTATCTTTTGATGATATCTTCGCCAATCCCATAAAAACTGGAACATCAGTTGGTCTTAACGAGAATCTTAACTCTGGAATCTGGACAATCAGATCTAAAAGTTGAAGATTATGCAGCGTAAGCAACATGACAAGGCTGTCAAATGCACAAAGGTCAGAGTAATCATTATTCCTATTATATCCAATCTTGAAACCGTGGCCACTCAGTGTTAAGGAACTACGGCTCAAAGGGAAAAAAACTGCTGCAGCTGAACTCCTTAACAAACTAAGATTTCCAGAATTTTCAGAATCACTCCTCAGCTCGTTGATTTCCAGTACACAACCCAAGTTACTAGAACCCGGGAAACAAACTTGAACATTAATACCATGTATCTGAACACAGAATTGCCTGAGAAAAAGATTCGAGAAGGAAGTCTTGAGCTTGTTTCTCGGGGAAGTGCTGCCATCCAGCATACTTTCCAAAATGTCATGCAGGACGCAACCCTGTAAGCAATTGAAAATACACCAAACACATAGTTACAATTACAATCAACGAAATCAATCCCAAGGTTAAAGAAGACTTGGGGAAAAGCTTCTTTCGGTTACTGTAGCAAAATTCGTTGGGCACCTAAAGAAAAGCGAACTAACTGGAGTACCTCAGGATCAATGGACGACAAAACTTTTTTTATTTCATTGGCTAGCGTGTCGCCTGATGCTCGCATCCTTTTCGAGCTTCCTTCCTCGGCAACACTAAGAAAAACGCAGAACCAATAAACCCAAACGGACTATCGACTTCAAAACCCAATGCACGAAATAACAATAGAGCAACTTGATTAAGTTACCTGGCCAACAATCTGACACGAACACCGCGAAATTCGATTTTAATGGCAGGAGCTGACCAGACAGAAAAGTGAATACCCAGGTGATCGACAGTGAGTTCTCCGAACGAGAAACTAGATCCACCGAGGAGTCGGTTAAGCTGAGAAACATCGAATCGAAAATTCCGTAAGGTGAAGAGAGTATCAGTAAGCCCTAAATCGACTTGAAGATCAGGTTCTTCCCGAGAAAAAGGGCGCAACAGAGTACGAAGTCTCCGTCGGACCCAATTGCAAAGAAACGTCATGCGAATTGGGTGGTCAAACAGATTCCCCCATGAACGAGTTTGTGAAAGAAAGAGAAGAAGAAGAAATCCCTTAGTCAGGCTGAGCGGGAAAGCAAGCTGACAAACACGAAGGCACGAGAACGATCCCTTAGAGACACGTGTCAGTCTCTTACTTCATTGTAGGGGATGAAGCTCTTCTTTGCCGTTTTCTTCCTACCCTCAGAAACTACGTGGGAGAGTTTCAAGAGAATCACCTGAATCTTTTTTCACGATTTCGAATTTAACTATTTACTATGAACTGAACCCGCGTTATAGATATGTTTCTAAATTATA